>CAUYQG010024091.1:0-46425 GCA_963574415.1 Tarsius wallacei | reverse complement strand
GCCAAGTTACCCAGGCGGGTCTCGAACCCGCGGGCTCAGGCAATCCACTCACCACAGCCTCCCAAGGCTTGGGATTACAGGCTGAGCCACCGAGCCTGGATAGTATATTCTTATTACTTTAATTGTAGCCCTGTCTTCCATAGTTCAGAAAAATCTATGCAGCCTTGAATGTTCAAATAATACTTTATCCATGATGCCTTCACCAATTTTCACAAAAACTTAATTTCTTCTACCTGAGCTCAGTTCATTCTGAACAAACACACCCCCACAATCTTTACTGTTGGTTGTGATTATTCTCCTTCCTACAGGTTAAAGCTCTGAGGACAGGGAGGAATCACATTATCCCTGTCCTGGTGTGCCCATTATATCTAAATAGGGCTTAGATTAGGACTTGATTTGTCTCTTTTTGTTTGTTTTCTTTTTTTGAGTTGGATTCTCACTGTGACATCCAGGCCACAGTGCAGAGGCATGCTCATGGCCACCACAGCTTGGATCTGTTGGGCAGATGATCCGTCTGCCTCAGCCTTCCAAGTAGCTGGAACCACAGGCATGCGCCACCACGTCCAGCTAAGTTTTTTGATTTATTGTAGAAACAAGGTCTTGCCATGTTGCTCAGGCTGGTCTCGAACCCCCGCATTCAGGCAATCCTCTCATCTCCACCTCCCAAAGTGCTGTGAGTACCGGTGTGTGCCACTGTGCCTGGCCTTTTTTTTTTTTTTTTTAAAAGGAGACCGGGTCTGGCTATGTTACCCAGGCTAGAGTACAGTGCAATCATTGTACACTATAGTTACAGACTCCAGATATACACATATATGGCATTCTGGAACTGTGACAGCAATATAAACTATACTTGTGAGAAAGGGCTTTAAAAAGAAGAAACATCTTTAAGCTAGGCCTTGAGACAAAAAAGGATGATGACTAGGCAGCTTATCAGAGAGAAAATATTCCACATGGAAAAAGAGAGAGTAAAAGCATGGAAGTCATTTTCAAGGCCACTGCTGTGACATTAAAACAAACTTGAAATATTAGATTCCTTGAAAATAAAGGGTACCAAAGACCCACTGTGCCTCCTCCAGTACTTGGCTCTTGAGTTCAAATACTTGTTGTATTACAGGTCCCTTATACCCTTTATTTTGTGAGACATTCTGTTTGGGTACCTATAATTTAATGCATGGAGGGTATGACTTAAGTCCAGATACCAGGCCAAGCACATAATCCAATGCAAAGCAGACAATATGTATAACAGATTAAGGCCTTTTCTTTCTCTATTATAGAAGTCCCTCTGTAAACGTGTCTATCTTATAGTAGACAGTGGTAGACACTTAAAACATCACATTAGTTTTTGCATAGAAGCTGGTGTTATCAGCAAAAAAAAAAAAAAAAAAAAAGCCCAGGTAAGAGCTAACCCTTTGGCCGGGACTTTCTGGGCCACTTACTTTGTAGAGATGTCCTTGCCTGTTTGGTATGCTTGAGCCTTCATGATTCTCTCCATGTTGCCAGACCATCCATACTGGCTGGCCACAAGAGCACATGGAGACTCTGTCAGGCGCTGAGACACCACAGCTTTTTCAATCTTAGGATAAGAAATCAAAAGTTAGGTATAAATGACTGGCAACAGGTTAAGATCATTTAGTAATTGTACTTCGACTTTCTAAGATGTTGCCACTTATGATCATAAATATAGAGGAAGGTCATAAAAGCTTTCATTCAGGTTTAGGAATTCTTAGGAGACACTGTCATTTAATAATCTGAATTTTTCAGTCAGAAACAAATATGTACACAAACTTTTAAAAACATAAAACCTGTAAAAACTTAAGGTATTACAAAAGCAATATTAAACTACAGAATATTTTAATAAGTTTTAAGTTCTTCCAACAATTTAATTACATTATTAAACATTGTTCTTTATAATTTTAATGGTAGAGTAACTAACTAACTGCAGTTTAATTTGTTGAGAAAACTTTTTTTCTTAAATGCGGGTGTTAAAATTTTCACAATTTGTAATTATCCAGAAGAATACCTTGTCCTTGAGGGCTTTATCTTTCATCCAGTTGAGCAGAGGCTCAAATTCCTTCTCAATTGCTTCACGACTCTCCTTAGTTTTCTCACTTTCATCAAACTTCACTCCTTCCTTGGCAACATTCTGGAATCTCTTCCCATCAAACTCAGGAAGGGCCTGAATGCAGTATTCATCCACAGGTTCTGTGAGGTAAATAACTTCATAGCCCTTTTTCAGAAGTCGCTCAACAAATGGAGAAGATTCGGCCTACAAAATTAAGTGAAGGAACAGTTTTCCAAGTCTGGCCCTGGCCTATTTGTTTACTAGTAGGTTGTTTCTACAGTATTAACAGCCCCATTTTACAGGTAAAGAATTAAGAGGTACAGAAATTATAAGTGACTTTTCTACTAGTGACTGACTGACCAGTCTTCATAACTATCCCAGTTACACAATTAAGTTTTCTTTTTTTCCTCTCAAGAGTTGGCTATAACTCCTCAGTTAGGTTCCAGAATCCCTGACAGCTGAGAGTTCATCTCACCTCTTTTCTGCTGGACCCAGCCATGAAGTAGATTTTATCCTGTTTTTCCTTCATTCTTTCCACATACTGGTCTAGACTAGTAATGTCAGTTGGATGATGAGAAGACTGGAACCTAAGAAGTTTAGCAAGACGTGTTCGATTGGAGTGGTCTTCAATCACACCAAGCTTGATGTTGGTACCAAATTCTTTCCAAAAAGTATCATTGTATTTCTCATCAGCAATCTTCTTGATCATGTCCAGAGTTTTACGGACAAGCTTCTTCCTAATCACCTAAAAAATTAAGGAACAACTGATCAGATAAGTTCATCTCAAACTTTTGAAAATGGAAGGTACCCACGGAGTAGTGGTGAAAAAATACAAAGACAGAGTGTCGTCATTGCCACTATCAAGGGGCAGGGGATGGTGAAGCACTCCTATACCAGACTGAGTTGAAACTAAGGTGTCAGTGGAAATAGCCACAGGACAGCTTTCATGTTTATATTCTGTCCTTAGAACTCACTGATACTCTTTCTAGGATCTAAAAAAAAAATGAATCAACAGGCTACTGTCAAATACTTTTAAACTTAAAAACTAAAGAGCCTTCTATATGGAGCGGTACTAGGGGAAAACGGTTTAACAAATAGGTGGCTAAAGCATATATGACAAAATGGACCAGCCTGTGGGTCAACTGGGTGTCATCACGTAGTTCTTTGGGGGAAATGATGCAGATTCTTTGATCTAGTCATCCCAGAGTAAAAGAAAGCTCTTCATCTGAGGGGTCAAGGACTACACTCAAAATCTCATTACTCCACAAATGAAGCCTGTCCTTTGAACCCCAGTAAGAGAGCAAAGTGGCCAGCTTCTTCCCAGGATTCACCTTAAGCAGTTTATGTTGCTGAAGAGTCTCACGGGAAACATTCAAGGGGAGATCATCTGAGTCCACCTTCAGAGGCAAAAGAAAGCAAGTTCAGCGAGCAATAAAACAGTAAGAAAAAGTGAAGCCAAACAACACAAACACTACCAGACCCTCACTCCAACACCCCTCCTTCCAATCTTCAGATACTTACAACACCCTTGACAAAATTAAGGTACTTAGGCATCATATCATGGAAGTCATCTGTGATGAATACTCGGCGCACATATAACTAAAAAAGAGAAGAAAAATGGGTCACTTTCTGGAAATCATACTTTCACATTTTAAATGCAGTCTATACTACTTAAAAACCCACCTTAATGTAATCACTCTTCTTAGATCCATATTCGTCAAATAGACCACGTGGAGCAGATGTGGGCACGAATAAAATGGATTTGAAGGTAACCTCCCCTTCAGCAGTAAAGTGAATATAAGCCATGGGGTCATCACTTTCCTGTGGAAAGTTGGTATCTTAGTCATTCGACTAGCACAGGAAAAAAACAGTGCAAAGGCTAAGCAATTTATTAAGTGACACACATTCAGTTTATCATCTAACAACAAAATCCCCTTACCAAAAAAGAAGAGAAAAAAAAAAGTCTAAGATTGTAATTTGAATGGGTTAAAGTTGTTTTGATGATTCTGTATGAGAGAACAGAACAGGAAGACCACTGCCCTGTCTAAATGACGAGAATTATATGGAACACTTCATGAGTGCAGCACTGAACCACTAACAGGACTCAAGAACAGATCTTTCCATGGAGTTTAGCTCTAGCAGTGGATCTAAAGAGGTGTGTAAAAACCTGGAAAGCATTAAGTCATAAAGTCCCTAGATCTGCATTATCTGTCACTGTACTCACATGTGGCTACTGTGTACTTGAAATGTGGCTAGACCAACTGCGATGTGTTCAGTGTAAAATAAATTTTGAAGACAGTACAGATTACAAAAAAAAATATAAAGTCTTTTTACATTGATTTTATGTTGAGCTAATACTGTTTTGGGTATTTTGGGTTAACTAAATTCTATTCTTAACATTGATTTCACCCGTTCCCATTGTTTATATGATATAAAAAATATAGGCTGGGAGCGGTGGCTCAAGCCTGTCATCCCAGCACTTTGGGAGGCCGAGGTGAGGGGACTGCCTGAGCCCACAGTTCGAGACCCGCCTGGGCAACTTGGCGAGACCTCATCTCTACAATAAATCAAAAAATCAGCCGGGTGTGGTAGCGCGCGCCTGTAGTTCCAGCTACTTGGAAGGCTGCGGCAGGATTGCCTGAGCCCAGGAGGTCAACGCTGGGGTGGCCGTGAGTCTGCCACTGCACTCCAGTATGGGCGACAGAGTGAGACTCCAACTCAAAAAATATCTATATCTATATCTATCTAAATTTATATATATATATATATAAGTAAAAAAATAACATTTGTGGTCCACATCATATTTCTAATACAGCTGCCTTATATAAAAGTAAGTTTATACATATCAGGACTTCAGAGTTCACAGAAATAAAGACAGAACAAAGGAAGTTTCAAGAGTTAAAATTTAAAGGATAGGCAAAAAAAAAAGTAAAGAACAAATGCAGGCATAGAATACTGAGTTTTATCTAGCTATGCTAAGTCCGTTAAAATATTCTTTTACTTGTACAAAATGCTATTTGGGGAAACTTTAATTTGAAACTTGGGACTCTTAAGTAGGATCAGTAGAAGAAAAAACACAGGCAAGGAAACATAGATTTAGTAATTATTTTTAGATATAGGACATCACAATGAATGTTTAATGCTGTAAGCAAGATTTTTAGAGCTTATGTTAAAAGCCACTTAATAATACGACTTCATGTTTTGTGGTGGAAATCGAACATCTACCTACGTAGGTGGTTCTTAATCTCTTTTTGTAACACAAATGCTTTGGCAGTCTGGTGAAGCCTGCAGATTCCTTATCAGAATAGTTAAAGTCTTAAAACTGTTTTAAACATTTTTGATGTTACAATGTTTCACTATTGTATTAAGCAAGAGCTAGCCTCAATTCTAATAACCACTGCCTTTTTGAAGTAGTGATGAGCTCAATTATTCAGCTTGAATTAATCTCCAGGATCATCTCAGGTTCATATAAAATTTAAATGTGGCTGTATTTATGATTAAGTCAATAAATTATATATTGATGCATGACTATTTCATCTATATTCCTAGAAATAGATGTAATATAGTTGACCTAAGAGGTCTTTTTAAAAAAATCTTCTCATTGAGAAAAAAATAAAATAGGGTGATATTTTGTCTATGCATTAATAACCTGAAGCTAAGGAATTCTAGAATAATATTTACCTTTGAAAATGATTTGTAGAAAGCTTTATATTCATCTTCTTCTACTTCTTTGGATGGTCTCTGCCATATTGGTTTGATATCATTCATAAGTTCCCAATCCCAGACAGTTTTTTCAACCTAAAGTTACAGTATTGAATTAGTCTCTCTTGTACTTACTCATAGTTATCCTAGCTGTAACCATAGCGTCCGTGGGTTTCAAGAGTATGTAAAGCACCAAAGGACACTTGCTAACTAGTACAGTTCTGGTCAACTGGATCAAAAAATTAAAAGTAAAGTATTTCTCTCAATATCTAAGGCCAATATTTAATACAAAAAGGCAATTGGTTAACATAATAACTGACAAAAAGCCAATTAAGTTTATTTCTTATTCTTAAGTAGCTAAAATGCTGTTTCTTGAAAATATTTGTTTTGAGGTTAGAAAGATACACATATTACATTCTCCTATTTCATATGACTTAAAGAAATCCAACATTTTGACAATAAATATTCCTGAGCAACCGTCATCACTATTTCTTCTATTTATTCTGCTACATGAGGCAAGCCAGATAACTATTTTTATAGTCAAGCCCTACATGACAAAAGGACAAAAGAGGATTCAGAAAGCTTTTTAAGATTTCAAAATTCAGTGTGGCGGCTCATGCCTGCAATTCCAGCACTTTGAGAGGCCAAGGCAAGAAGATTGTCTGAGCCCAGGAGTTCAAGATCCATCAGTCGGGCAACAGAGTGAGACAGACCTCATCTCTACAAAAAGAAAAAAAAAAAAAAAATTAAGCTGGGTGTGGTGGTACACACCTTTAGTCCCAGCTACTTAGGAGGGGTTGCTTGAGCCCAGAAGGTGAAGGATGCAGTGAGCTGGGCAGTGTGCCACTGCCACTGCACTCTACCCTGGGCCATAGAGTGAGGTCTCAGTTAAAAATCAAAACCAAAAAACTTTCTAGCACCTTGATAATGTAAAACTGTAAGAACGGACGCTTACCTCAAATCAGCCTGGTGCCTACTTGGGTTTTCCTGCATATCTTAAACCACATCTTACGAAGAGGGACGAGCCAGACTTACTTTTTTAGTTTTGGGTTTCTTTTCTTCTTCCTCTTCTTCTACTGCAGCTTCATCATCAGATTCTTCTTTTTCTTCTTTTGCTGCTTCTTCTTCTTCCATGGGCTCCTCAACAGTTTCAGTCTATTGAAATAGAAAGAATTATGGTTAAACTCGTTTGTTTAATAATTCTGATTTTGTCTACAGAGTAACATTACAGTTTAAAAAAAAGGTCTCCATAAGAATACCTCAAGAGCATACTTAGCTGAGGGATCAAATTTAGCCTTCATTCTTTTCGTGTCAAACATGAAATACATGCCAAGGCAATACACATACAACATAGGTTTACCTTGCTGCTCCACACATAAATAGGAAAGTTTATGAACTGTGAATATTTTTTGACAAGATTTTTAATTGTATCCAATTCAAGGTAATCAGATGCTTCTTCTTTTAAGACAAGGCTGCAAGGAAAATAAGATGTTTAGTGACACCCAACGTTTAGAAGATTTGATTACAAATAAGTTTAGCTATCTTGATGATAATGACACTAGCCAGCAGTTCTGTGACATCCAAGATGTCCCCATTCTTCATGTTAAGAACTCTCTTCATCACCAATCAGGCTTTGTGAGCTAAATATACCATGCACAGAGCTCAGTACTTTGGGAGGCCAGGGCAAGTGGATTGCCTGAGCCCACGGGTTCGAGATCAGCCCCCGCAACTTGGTGAGACCTCGCCTCTACAATAAGTCAAAAAAAAACAAAAAAAAGATATACCACACAAAGACATAAGAGAGCGAAGAATATTCCCTGCATTCTCCTAAGCAGAGAATATCCTTAGTTTCAAGTAGAAAATGAAAATGTTCCAAATCATCTCAATATATTGGGTTGTTATCATTTCTCAAGGTGAGAAAGCACCAAAACATTCTGGAGAAAATGGGATCATGCATTGTCACAGCTCTTACAGTTATTCTAAGAATCTAATGATTATGGTAACTATTCCTAATTAATGAAAACATAGCAGATAGCAAGACACCTAGACAAGGGTCAGCAAACGAGTGGGCACCCATTAGCAATTTTACTGGGACACATTCTTATATACTGTCTATGGCTACCTTCAAGCTAAAACAGAGTTGGGATATGTGGCAAACACATAGCCGATAAGCTTAAAGTATTTACTAGCTGGGACTCCTAATCCAGACTAAGAATACAGACTTGAGAAATAGAAATAGAACCTATGGCTATAGCAGTGGATAAGTTAAGAGGAACACATGGATAATGAGAAAAGGGCTGGAACCTCACTTTTAGGGAAAAAGAATATCAACAGTTATTTAAGAAATGGGCAAAGGAAATTTTAAAAAAGATATGCTGGGTCATGGAAGCTAGGTACTGGAAAGACTGTCTAAAATAGCGAGCAGCAGAAAGCAAATACTGAGGAAAACCCAAGGAAAGACACTAAAAAGAAAGGAAGAAAGGAAGGACGAAAGAAATCTATTTCTATGAGCAATGTCGATTCAAACTATATATATATCTGAATCCATCAGATTGAGAACCCAGGTTTACTAGCGAACTCTCTCAATGGAAAGGTAGATACTGCAGGCCGAGGTGTGAAGAGAGGGTGAAGGAGCAAAGGCAGGCGCACCTCAGGAAGCCCAGCTGTGGAGGGGGAGAGGAAGGTGTGGCCCAGACGTAGAAGCGTGCAAGGCATCCCGCTTTCCTCTCCTCCGGGTCAGGGGTACTCAAATGTTCACACTGAGGGGGAGGAGGAGCCAGGTGTGAGAGAAAGGCTGACTCCAAGATGGGAAAGGAACTGACGTGTGCCTCGTCTCTCGGAAGGCAGCAGCAGACAACAGAGCAGAGGCTTCTCTCATTATAGTAGGAAGGACAGAACATCTGTGAACATTGGTCAGATGCTAATTTCATGATGTCGCTAAGTCTCATAAAGTCGTTAGGGTATAGCAGCAGCTAATTTAGAGGTAGGACCAGTAGTATAAAATTGGACTAACACTTGTTCTATTGGTCAAATAGAAAATGAAGTCACACAATGAGGCAGGATCTTGATCTTGTCGCTTCTTTTTCCTTTGGTCGCTCTGAACTTTCAGCTCCTTAAAAGGGCCATGCCCTCTCGCTTCCTAGAGTATCTAGCTGGACCCATCACTACTTAAGAAAGGCCTTCTGATACCCTTTCCTCAAAGGAGCGGAGGTGTTCCTTAGCTTCTTCTCTGACATTTGTCAGAAATTACTTCCTGTTTTCCCTCCTTGCTAGAATCAACTTTGTGTAAAAGGGAGAGCACATCTGTCTTATTCTCCAATGTAGCTCTCACCCCAGCACACAGCAGGCATTCAAACGAGTATCTGATGAGTGAATGGCGGGGTAGGGAGACCTGAAGAAAAAGGGCAGTCCTGTTCAAGGAAAGCAGAACTTGTTGTCAAGTTCCATTTGACCAACTGCCTATGCTACCTGCATGAAACTGTCCTGATTACCCCTACAATGAACCTTCCAACAAAATTTTTGCCTTCTAAGAGCTTATAACCAGATAATCTCAACTGTCTCTTAGCACTCTAGGCCATTAACACCTCTTGGGACATCATATTCTATCGCCTTCTGTAGGAATGATTGACCCATCTTCCTCTACCATCCAGTACAGTGCCCTAGAGAGAGAGAGCACTGGGAATAATTCAGTGATGCCTCCAAATGAGACTTGGAGATGTGACTGTCAATAACAAAGGTAGCCAGCGCGGTGGCTCCTGCCCATAATCCCAGCACTTTGGGAGGTAGAGGTGAGAGGACTGCCAGAGCACACGGGTTTGAGACCAGCCTGGGTAACATGGCAAGACCTCATCTCCACAATCAATAAAAAAAATTAGCCGGTTGTGGTGGCACCTGTCGTTCCAGCTACTTGAAAGGCTGAAGCGGAAGATCACCTGAACCCAGCAAGTCAAGGCTGCAGTGGCCATGAGCATGCCACTGCACTCCAGCCTGGGTGACAGAGTGAGACTCCAACTCAATAAAAAACAAAAACAAAACAGAACAAAATATAAAGGTAAGCTGGGAACAATAAATTAGCCAAAGTATTAAAATGTAGTCGCCTAGTTAGTTTTCATTAAAAGAACATCTGTGACAATGAAGACAGGAAATGCTACCCTCTAAGATGAAAAAATTGGTCAAAATGATAGATATATGCTTTTTTCCTACTTGATGATTTAAAAATCCTCAATTTGAGAAAATTTTAAAGTGAATTAAGAAAAAAAGATTTAAGTTGTAGGCACATTCTCTTACTCACTTGGCGGAACTGGGCAAGTCAACTGAGCTCTGGAATGGAATTTTCTTATTTCCAAGACTAAAAAAAGGCCAAAAGCTGCCCTATATACTTCCCACTGCTACAAGCACCAAGAGCTACTTACAGGGTATTTAGCCTATACAAATAGTTATTGGCTTAAAAGGAATCCTAATTTGAATTTAACAAATTGTAGCTATCCTCAAATGAAACGTTTTCTTTCAAAGAGCTTTCCTAACTCTCATCAACTTTCTTCAAGCCCTGTCTCTACCTGTTCCCTTCACGCCGCCCCAGCTCTGGCTGCTGTCAGAGCTCAAATGGTCTCAGTGGTCCCACCAAGAGTCTCCTCTCATCCAGTCCTGCCACCTTCCATATCACCTTCAGACATCTCTCAGCAATTGCCACCAGTGGACAGAATTCCTTTAATCCTGCTAACAAGCTATGTCTCTCTGCCCTTTATCCAGAATATCTGCAGACATGAACTGCTTTTCTGACCTGCTCTTCCTGGGAGGCTTCCTGCTCACCTTCTCCCCGGGGGAGCTGCTAACACTTCCTACTTTATGCCCGCGACACACAACAGCAACGACCAACTTCTGGGCCCAACCTTTTGCAGATTCTCAGATACTTCCTAAGTGTTGAGGGCAGTTTGGTTTCCTCATTTTACAGGCAAAATTAGGGCCCAGAATGCCATTTGCTCAGAAAATCAGAACTGGAGCGCCAACATCCTCACAATAACTATTAATTCTTATCAGCCATCAGTAATACTCACGTAATTGTTGTTCCCCGTCCGAGAGTGTTTCCTCTTGGGTCAGCAATTACAGAAAATTCATTAGAGTCAGATTCCCAGATGTGTTGGGTATCATTGTTGTGTTTTGATGTGACAATAACTTTATCTGCTACAAGGAAGGCAGAATAGAAACCAACACCAAACTGGCCAATCAGTTCAGAAGTTGACTGGCCATCTTCTTGTGCCTCAGTCATTTTGTTTAAAAACTCGCTTGTCCCAGATTTGGCTATGGTACCGAGGTTTTTAACCAACTCTTCCCTGGTCATTCCAACGCCAGTGTCTGTGACATGCAGCAAGTTCTTCTCCTTATCGCACTAAAAGCAAGATAAGAACCAGATAGTTAGATCTGCATGACACATTAGTATGCCAAGCAAATACTGAGCTATTTATGCTGAGAAACCACCAGCTCTGGGCCCCATCAACTCCAACATAGAAAACTAAGGAAAGATTTTCCTCTATATAGTATTTTATGGCCTTTGCAAAAAGTGCACATCTTAAGGTATTCAGTGTATTTCAGAAAGTATCAATATCAAATGGGCAGAGACTCGTTGGTCTAAATATCAAAGGGAGGATGCTGACATAAATTTAAAAAGTTATTTTTGAAGGGAAAAAAATCCAAGAAAAATAAATGTTATATTTTGCCCATTTCTCTGATAGAAAACAAAAGAACCTGAATGATGCCTGTATTTAGACTCTGTGGTTATCATTAATGTTCTTCACTAAATACTCCTGCCTTCCAGGAACATCAGTCGAGTTGCACTTCCTCCATTTTTGAGTGAGTGAGGCCATGTGACTAGTCCTGGCCAATGAACTGCAGATGACAGTTGAGTGGAGCTTTCTGGCTGAGCCTTTATATAATTGGTGTGAGACCCTTCAAGCTTTCTCTGCACCATGGCAATCAGCTATGCTCCAGATAGCTGCTCATACCTGTATCCTGGCATGAGGATGAGGCAGAGCAAAGGCCATATGCAGCCGCGATACAAGATCTAAGCTAGGAGCTGGCAAGTTTTTCCTGCTAAGGGCCAGACAGAAAGTATTTCAGGCTTTGTGAGTCATATGGTCTCTGTCACACCAACTACACTGTACCACAGAAGCAGTCATAGATAGTGTACAAACAAAGGGGTATGGCTATGTCTTTTTTCTTTTTTTTGAGTTGGAGTCTTGCTGTTGTCTAGTGGCATGTTAATGGCTACCACAGCCTTGACTGCTGGACTCAGGCAATCCTTCCACCTCAGCCTTCCAAGTAGCTGGAACTATAGGCACATGCCACCACACCCAGCTAATTTTTTGATTTTTATTTTGTAGAGATGAAGTCTCACCAAGTTGCCCAGGCAATCCTCTCGTCTCCACCTTCTAAAGTGCTGGGATTACAGGCATGAGCCACCATGTCCAGCCAGACATGACCATGTTCTAATACAACTTTATAAAAACAGACAAAGTCAGATTTGGCTGATAGGCCAGTTTGCTGATCTGAGTTGAGTCACTGATACTTGTCACTGTGGCATAACCTAGCCTATCTTGACTGACATGGAGTCTCTATCTCTAAGAAAAGAAAAAAACTGTCTTATGCTTACCTTAATTTTGACTGTTAGCTCCTCATTTCCAGAAAGAGCATTTTCATCAGTCAGTGATATTAGCCTTATCTTATCTAAAGCATCAGAAGCATTTGAAATCAGTTCTCTCAGGAAAATCTAAATGGAAGCCAGATTTAATACACTTAGATTAGCCTCAAGATACTTAAGACACTGAATTTAATATCAAACCCATTTTATTTCTCCTCTGTACCTTGAAAAAGCACTCTTAAAGGAAAAAGACTTCTTATGGTACAGGGGTGGCTTTACTCTCTCGTCAAAAGGAGGAATAGGTACCTAAACAGAGGACTGTGGCAACTAGGGGAACACCTACACCGGTAAGAGCAGCAACACTATTCTCCCACCAGTGACCTTCAGGTAAGCAGTACATGAAGCTTAGTTTATGTGACTGCCCTTAAGGCTCACAACTATTTCCCAGGCCATGAACCTATCTGGAGAGAAAAGGAAAAACAAAGAAAGGAGAATGTCTAACATCCACCCCCGCATAGATACCTAGTAGCAATTCTTGTATATACTGGGTATTTAAATTCTGCTGAGTATATACTTGGGATTACTATGTTACTTAAATTTACTTAGCTTACTATGAAAGTAAATAACTATGCCACTATAGAGATACAGAATATCCTCCTCACCACATATTGCTTACCTCTTTATTTTTATACAACGAATTGATGATAAGTTTCATCATCCTGTTAACTTCAGCTTGGAAGGCAAACTTTTCCGATTTCTCTCTAAGTTCTCTAATTTGCGATGCATTTAATCCATCCAACTGAATAGCTTCTTCCTCTCTAAGGAAATCAGTTAGATAAGCAAATACTGCATTGCTTAGTTCTCTTCAAGAAGAGAGACTGTGATGAAAGTACAAGTGGCCTCTGAAGGTTGTCTTGAGGGTTAAAAGGTTAAAATGGAAGCCTTTGTAAAATATTGTTAATATATCATCTCTTTAGTTTATCATGGTAGGTTACCTTTAACACTGAGATGGAAATACTTGGTTCTTAAAATTACCAGAAAAACAAAGCCAGCTTTCCTCTACCAAAAAGCAAAGTCATGCTCATTTACGCTCCATGGTAAGGACCTTAAAACTGTCAATACATCCTAAGAGGCCAAATTTTACAACACTGCTCAACTGACAGAAATCCCGTTTTAAAAAATTACTAAGTGTACACACTTAATGAATACAAAACCAACTGAAAGTCTCGTCTAGGGTCTTAGAAAGTTTGTTGCAGAATACTCACACCCTATAGTTATCAGAATAGTGTTCAAAGGAATTAACTCAATTTTGATCAGTCACTGCTAAGGGCAGGTCAGGAGTCAGGAGCTGCTTATGCACGGCACGTAACTTACCACCTCTAACATTTCTCTGGCCACTTTTCAGCTATTTAATTACAGAGTGTTACGCTTTATCTCGACGTCTGGACAAGAGACACAAAGAAGCTACAGTAACTCACAACACCCACGGGGCCAATCTGGATAGTTTCAGATGAACACAAACCTCTGCACCACTTCATCATCCGTCCTTGAGCCTTCTCTGCTTTTACCCAGATCCTCTTCGACTGTGCCATCCACATCGACTTCATCATCAGCTCTGACCGACCCTGGAGCAAGATTTAACACCGGCAAACTCTTACCGCGCTGTTGCTCCTTGCACTGCCCGAAGCCACGTGACCGAATCGGGCAAGGGTAGCAGTTGCAAAACTCAGCCGGGTAAGCACGGGAGATGGGGATCAGGGAATGGATTCCCTGGCTTCAAGACTCAGCGAAGACCCAGGACAGCACGTTCCTCACTGAAGGTCGGGTGCTGAGGTCCCCCGTCGATCCCAGAGTCCCTCCCATCCTCCAGAAACAACGTTTACTGAGTAGGCGGACGCCGGGTCCCTCGACCCCACACGTGCTGCGCGCAGGCCGAGCCAAGGCCTCCCCGGCTGACCCGGCCAGCACTCAGGCCCGCGTGCTCGCAGGTCGAGATGCAAACCCGGCTCGTGCCAGCTCCGGCCTGGGGAACGACGGCGGGACCCAGAGGCCCGGGAAGAGGCGGTTTTGTGGGCGAATCGAGCTCCAGCGCCGCCGACTCGAGCGCCCGACGCCGCCGTCCGCCCGTCCGAGGCCCCGCATCCGAGAACCGGGAGGCGGGAGGACCGGGGGCCAGGGTCCCCACGCCCGGACGGCCGAAGCCCTCCGAGGGGGGCGGCGGGGCGCGGGGGAGGGTCGGAGGCCCCGAGCCCCACCCCGAGGCCGTCGAGCCCTCCCCGAGCGACCCTATCAGGTCCGCGGGGCACTGAGAGGACCCTGCTCGCTTTCTTCCCGGAGGACAAACGTCACCCGCGAACGGTCTTTCCAAGAAACGCGATGGCCCCCTCGGCCCACCGCGGGCCTCGGTATCCCCGGTCCGGCCGCAACACCCCCAGAAGCTTCCAGAAGCGGCCGCGCTCGGGGGAGGGGCGTCCGCTCCTCCAGGCGCACTCACCGAAGGTCAGCAGGACGCAGCAGAGGCCCAGCACCCACAGGGCCCTCATGGCGAGCGCCGGCGAGCCTCGCGTCCCCTCGGTCGCAGGAGCCGCCTCCACCCCCACGCCCGAGCGCGGTCCTCACACCTCGAGCAGCGCGGTCCGCCCACTACACCCCCGGCGGGTCGGGCGGCTTTTCACCCCCGCTTCTCGCGGGCGGGGGACGGGAAACACGAACCCGCCAATCGCGCCGCACCACGCACCCCCGGCGCCCAATGGGGACACGCGGGGGGGACCGCGGCCCACCAATCGGAGCTCTCCAGGTGCGGTGCCCGACGCCCGAAGCGTGGCTCCTCCCGATTGGCCAGGCTTAGCGGCTGTCCTCCAATCAAATGGCTCCGCGGGCCTCTCACACGCGGGACCACCCCTCTGCCTGGGCAGCCTTGGCCGCTGAGGGAAACCGTCCAATGAACGTCAGCACGGAACACATCCATCCCTTTCCAGAGGTCGCGGCGGAAGCACTTCCGGATCCCGGAGCGCGTTTATTCCGTGACCGGGGAAACGGTAGCCGTGGCAACGCATTCCGCACCCTTTCCCATCACGTTAGGGGGGCGGATTCCAGCGCGACTTTCGCGGCCAGCTTTCCGTTTGGCGATGCTTCTCGGGAAGGAGAGACACGAGAGGTTGAAAATCCCCTGGAGCGCTTTCGGCTGGGGGGGGGCGGGCGGTGAGAAACTACAATTCCCGGCATGCCGTGCGCCGGGAGGCGGGGCGCTGCGTTGGCCGCTGGGAGTCGTAGTCTCGGGGCTCCGGGCCGGCCGCGCAGGTCGGCCCTCCTTTCTCAGTCCCCGCGCGTGGCCCTGCGGGATGAGAACTCGCGCCCCGTGGTGACGGACGGAGAGACCCGCGCCGATGCCGCTCTTAGAGGCGGGCCGAGCGAGGCCCCGCGGGTTTCGGGGTCGGCTCCCGGGGGCGACTGGGGCCGCCTGCGCCTCCGCCTCCGCCTCGCCTGGGCGGCCGGAATCCCCGGGCCTCGCCGACGGGGTTTTCGGAAGAGGGTGGCGGCGCGCCTCCCTCCCCCGGGGGGCTCGCGAGCCGCCCGGAGGCCTTTGGCGCCCCCCGCTGAGGACCCCGGCGGTGACCTGGGGGTCTCGGCGCCCTGCCCCGAGTCGGGTGGGGAAGCCCGTCCGGCGCGGAAACTGCGTGGAAGCCAGACTGAATACACTCAGATCGGCCTCAAGGCGCTCGAGGCGTGGAGTTTAATGTCAACCCCGGTTTATTTCCCCTCTGTACCTAGAAAAAGCACTCTTAAAGGAACCAGACTTCTTACGGGACTCTCTCGGCAAAAGGAGGCCTAGATCCCCAAACAGAGGACTGTGGCAACTAGGGGGACACCTGCACCGCTCAGAGCAGTGGCGCCCTTCTCCCGCCAGTGACCTTCAGGTATGCAACGCACGAGGCTTCGTTCACGCGACTGCCCTTGAGGCTCGCATAAACCAAGGAGGCCCGTTAACGTGATGGTGCGGGAGAGGCACCCGCAGGTATTTGAGAGCAAAACCTGCGGGGCGGCACACGGCTGGCTTCGTAGAAATACCCCGGCCGCGCTGGGAAGGACGCCCAGGGCGCCTGGGGTCTTTCCTGCGACGGAAGGCCCTCTCGCTAAGCCTGTGGCTTTGGACACACTTTCTAGGTCCCTTCGACCCGGTCTTTACAGACCCCCCCCCCCACAACTCGCGCCCCCTTCCAACGCACATCTCCCCCCTCCCCCCTTGTTGCTTCCTCCAGCAAAGCTGAACGTGCCATTTGTTTGCAGATAGCCCTCCAGATTCCTGAAGACAAGCTTTTCAGGGATTGTCATCGTCCCACAACTTCCCTCATGAGGCCTGCCCGTCTTGATTCTGTGGTTGCCGTTTACACGCTGTGGCGGTGCCTTATTTACATATGCCCAATTTGCCTACCTCTGTTGTTACTAAGCAAAGGGGAGCTTACGAAGCATGTTTTGTTTATGCTTCTGTGCTTGCATTTTTTTTTTTTTTTTTTTTTTGAGAATCTACTACGGTGTGAATTACATTCGGAAATCTCAGCTGCATTTTTTGTATGTCTCAACTCATGTTTGTTTTTTGCTTTTAGAAAAAAAT
This sequence comes from Tarsius wallacei, assembly GCA_963574415.1. NCBI lineage: Eukaryota > Metazoa > Chordata > Mammalia > Primates > Tarsiidae > Tarsius > Tarsius wallacei. The sequence continues at coordinate 29,415 of CAUYQG010024091.1, read as the reverse complement.
GAGTTCCTTCATCTTTTTTTTTGCATTTCACAGCTCTGCTTCCTCGCCTTTTTCTCTGGTTCTGAATAGGGGAGCAAACGGTTCTGAAACTGCAAATGCTACCTTAACTGGTCACTGGTGGAGAGTTTGTGTTGCACCTGGAGGGAACTGAGAATGAGACTGTGCCCTCCAAAATAGAGCCACTGCTTGTGGGTAGGCTTTTCTCAGATGATGGTGGGAATTCATGAAGCCGGCAGAGCACAAGACAATAGCCGATAGAAGATGCCCGGACATGGTCCGACTCAGCTCTGGGTGGTTTTGTTGTTTCTCCCCTGTGGTCTTTTCACCTCTTCTGACTTTTGACTCATAACTGATCCCCAATTACCGCCTTTGCCTACCCTACCTTCTCCAGACTTTACACCCCGATGATTATTAAGCTCTCCACCTTTGTATCTGATTCCCTTGCTTACTCATTTTATTTATTCTCTTTCTAAAAACAGCCACCTTTGCTGTTGTTGTTAACCTCTTTTCAAGCATAGTTAATCCCACTGGATAATACCTTACCTTATAGTTAAACTTAGATGGAGAAACTAACAGGCAAAGAGATGCAGCCAGGGCCAATGGATAGCTCTCCTGACAGGCAGGTGTAGTCCAGCAGTGGAGAGTTGGAGACAATGCAGAATGGGAGACCAATTCATTCACTTACTAATTCAGCAGATGTCTTTGAATTTGCGAGTTGTTATGCAGGATGCTGGAAATACAGGGTAAGCAATATAGATATGCTCTCTGTTCAGACAGAACTTATGCAATATCAACAGTGGAGTTGCATCAGAAGCGCAAGCACCTTAAACTGAAGTGAAGGTATAAAAGAATGACTGCAAAGGAGTACCAGGGAGCTTTTGGGGGCGATGGAAATGCTCGTGATCTTCATATTGGTGGTTGTGAAAACTCATCAAACTGTATACTTTAAAAGAGTGAATTTTGTTATATACAATTTATATCTCAATTAAATAAAACTAGCCGCAACTGCCATCCTAAACAACAAGAAATTACAAACCATTTCACTTAAGAATCAGGAACCAGTGATGCCCACTGTGGTCAGTGTTGTCCCATGCTGTTTAACAGGGTTTAACAACAAGACAAGACAATGAAATGATTGGCATAAATTTTAGAAAGGTTGAAGCCCTAGGGAGGGAGGGGCACACCTCATCAACACGGGTACCTGCATAATGAACATTTGTATACCTAACCCTGAATTGTACCCCACATCTTTAAAATAAAAATAGAATAAAAAGAAAAGTTGAAGCCCTTTATTTTGAAATTCCTTTTTACTAGTGACATAATTCCATATCCCAGAAACCCAGGAGACTCTAGTTTAAAAAGAAAACTAGAATGAATATGAGAACCTGGTAAATTATTGGTTAGAAGATAAATATGTAAAAACTATAGTCTTGAGCTAATCTTGAAAAAAAAAAAACAAAAAACGAGGGACAAAAGCCATAAAATACTTAGGAATAAACTGAAAAAACTATAAAATATTGAGGAATATAAAACAAATTAAGAACTTGGGTTAGAATTAATGCCCCTTGTGTTATCTGTTGCTGTGTAACAAATTACCCTGAAATTTAGCAGCTTAAAACAATAAACATTATCTCATACAGCGTCTGTAGGTCAGGAACCTAGAAGCACTTAGCCAGATAGTTCTGGCTCAAAGGCTCATGAGCTTGCAGTCCAGATGTTGGCCAAGGCTGAAATCGTCTGGAGGCTTGACTGGGGCTGGAGAATCTGCTTCCATGATGGCTCGCTCACATGGCTGTTGACTGGAGGTCTTAGTTCCCCACCACAGAGACCTCTCCATAGGACTGCTTAAGAGTGCTCTAAGCATGACAGCTGGCTTCCTCAGGAGTGAGTGATCCAAGACAAAGCAGGAGGCACAGTAACTCATAGCCAACCTCAGAAATCACACGCCATCATTTTTGAAATAACCCTACTCGGTAAGGTGGAGGATTACACAAGGGTGTGAATGCCCGCAGTCAGAAATCACTGGGGACCATTTGGAGGGTTCTCCTCTTTTACTGTAGTTGCAAGGTAAGCTGGGAAAGGCTTTACAAGGCAGTTTCAGCTTCTCTTATTTGAGACAGGCTCAGAACTATAGGTGGGAGTTTCCTCAAATATAGGAAGGGATCCAGCTGCTGCAGAGTGAAAAAGAATGATAAATGTCCAAACATATTTGAACATACAAACATCAGTGCAAATAAAGGGAGAATCCAAAATTAGATTGTTTCCATTTAAGACATGACAAAAGTGATATCTCACTTTGGAGGGGAAAGGATAGTCTATTTCATAAATGATGCTAGCCTTGACTGGCAATCCATCTCAAGCAAAATAAAGTTGAACTCCTGTCTTGCACTATATAAAAAATAATTTCCAGCTTGCAAGAAAATAAGAGAGGCTGTGAGTACAAGGTAGGGATGGGAGAGACTTTCTTGACCAAGACTGAACATCCAGAAAATGAAACAGAAAGCCTTGGGTGTCATGCCTTGGCCGACGCTGTGACTTCAAGGTCACAAGCAATTCAGAGCTGGAACTACCTCCTCCTCCATGGTGGGCCCTGAACTCCAATTTTTGCCTTTCTAAGCACGAGCAAGCACCGCAAGGCTGCAGAGCTTTGCTTAACTCACTGGCTTCGTGCCTTCTAGGAATTTTGTTCTGTGTGGCATAAGAACCAGCTACATTGAGGGGAAAAGCCACAGACCAGATAGGGCTCCCTTCTTGAAGCTTTCCTCCTTTCTGGAATCTGTTCTCAAATCCTGGCTGCTGGGTAGTGATCTGAAGCCTTTAAAGAAATTGTTTTTCAGGTATCATTAGTTTTTCTAGTTAGTGGTTCTGGCCAGAAGGATGTTGTGTCTAAAGTTGCCCCGATAGTTGAAGGTAGTAGGTATAGATCTGCAATGTAGACGTAGAAGGCCTTAGTTCACTGTAACATTTCCCAAAGACCAGATTTCTGCTAAGACATTAACAGCTATAATCATTTTCTTTTGGTTGGTTTTCATCAAACAATTTGTATGGTGTGCAATGTTTTCAAACGATGAAGCTTGCATTATTTTTGGCTATAGCGTAATAAATGTGTTTCTAAATATTGGATGTAATGCTGACTATGGTTTACATTATACCCTCTTTTTGACTAGTTTTAACTGCAATTTTGAATTATTGGTTTTCTTTTCCTAATATCTCACTCACCAGCCTCAATTTACACCATATTACCCTTCTTGAGAATTAACTTTGGATTCGTAAAATGATTACCTGCATCTGCTGATAGAACCCCTGGGTGCTGTGGCCCCCTTACATGCAATCAGAACATTTCAACCTGCTTAGATTAAATTCACCTATAGTCTTGTAGTTTACATTTGTTATTAATTAAAAATAAGTATCTCCCTGGAGTCATTATGAAAATGTCTATTCAGTTGTTCCCTGTCTACTTTGGATCCTAGCAGACCACAAGGGAACTGAATTTCAAAGAGGATTGGTTAAATTAAAAAGTTGGTAAGTGAATTTGGTATTGTGAGTGAATCAGCCATGTTGATAATAATTTATATTAGGGACATACTAGAGCTTTAGAGCTGGAAGGAGTCTTAGAAATCATGTAGTTCCACAATCCTCCCTTTTGGTTTTAAATGATAAAAGCAATAGATTTTCATGGTTAAACTTTAATTGGTACAGAAAAGTGTAAGATCAAAGGTAAAAGTTACAGTCCCGTTCCCCCCAACCTGCCATTTCCGTTCTCACTCTCTTTTTTTCTCTTAAGAGACAGGATTTCTTTCTGTGGCCTAGGTTGGAGTGCAGTGGTGTGATCATAGCTCACCGTAGCCTTGAACTCCTGGCCTCAAGTGATACTCCTGTCTCAGTCTCCCAAAGCACTGGGAGTATAGGCAAGTATCACTGTGTCTGGCCCATTCCCATTCTCTAGAGTTTGCTACTGATAGAGGTTTCTCATGTACGTTTCCAGAAATTTTCTCATGTGTATGTATGCGTATGCACATATATGTATCTTCAATAAACTTTAAAATAAAATTTTTAATTTTTAAAAGATTAAGTAGAACAATACTTTACAGATCTTAACTATTTTGTTCCTTTTTGTTCACTGCCTATATCATATGCATTTGGATAGTTTCCAGGTTGTTGCTATAACAGCCAATGCTGCAGGGAATGTTTTAATACATGCAGGTTTTCCTATCTGGGCAAGTTTATCTGGAAAATAGTTTTGGAACAGTTAAGTCAAAGAGGATGTGCATTCAGATTTTCATGGCTAGAAAATTCTACAAAGAAGGCTATACCAATTTATGCTCCCATCTTAAACCTTCCTCACCTTTTTTTTAAAGCTTAGCAAATCTGAGATTCAGAGAAATTAAACGAGGTCTGAGAGTTAGCTAATGGCAGAACAAACTGGAACTATAAAAATTTCCTAAAAAGTGTCCCATATTGTTCTTACCATTACATACTTCTTGACCACTTACTTGAAAGAGTTTGAAAGTTTTGTTTTTGTTTTTGCTTTTTTTTGCCTTTAAATTCTTTATTTTAAAATCCTGGGGTACAATTCAGGGTTAGGTGTACAAATATTCATTGATAAAAGTTTTTTTAAAGAAAATTTATTTTTTATGATTTCAAAAGTCAGAAATGTTTATTGTAAAAAATTTGCAAATTAAAAAAGTTAAGGAAAAAAATTAAAATAATCCTTACATCTTAATTAGATATATCACATTAGCATCTTGGTGTCTTTATTAATATCTAACATATTTTAAATTAAAATTAGGACCACACAGTAAACTGTTTTGTAACTTTCTTTTTCATTTACCAATATATAGTAAACATTTTCCCCATGTTTACATGAAGACATGTAAACAAAACCTGTTTTTGTAGACAATGTCTTTAGAGACAATGGAATAACTTCCTAAAATTCGAATGCATGGTAAAAATACATGATGTGTTTTAAAGGGCTTTGGATAAGCCGGGCTCGGTGGCTCAGCCTGTAATCCCACTCCTTGGGAGGCTGAGGTGAGTGGATTGCCTGAGCCTGTGGGTTCGAGACCCACCTGGCCAACTTGGCGAGACCTCATCTTTACAATAAATCAAAAAATTAGCCGGGCGTGGTAGCACGCGCCTGTAGTTCCAGCTACTTGGAAGGGTGAGCAGAAGGATCGACGGAGCTCAGGTTGAGCCTGCGGTGGCCGGGAGTGGCCACTGCACTCCAGTCTGGGTGATGGAGTGAGACTCCAACTCAAAAAGAAAAAAAAAAAAAAAGTCACAAAGGTTATTAATACAAGTTACTAAACGTAAATAATCAATGCAGCTAAAATGCAACTGCCAAAACTTTCTGAAAATAAGAATGATCACATTAACATTCAGAGAACTGATATAAAAATACCAAACAACTGTGGCACAATTCTGAGTTTGTTTGAGACGATGACAATGACAACAACAAAAATCACAGTAAAATCTTTTTCTCCAAGCAGTACATATATTCTGTGCTACATCAGAATATGTGCTATTGTGGCAAAGAATGTTTTTTATTAGATGTTTACCTGCTTTGGGCCTCATAAAAAATGTCCGTAAGTCAAACTATTATATTACATTTCTGTGCCCAAATGAGCAATACTTTATTATAAGCAATTCTAGTTCAGGCAATACTATAAAATACTAAGTTAAAAAAATTATCTTGCCATTAAGTAAATAAGGCAAGAAAATCAGGGGAAAGGCAGTAAAAGTCAAAATAGAATGAGGTGTATAACTTGAACATATGTACCTATTTCAGTTTAAAAAAAAAAAAGGGGTGCCTGCTTTCAGACAAATTTAGTCTCATAAAACTGATTTTCAAAGTTACGTGTGAGGCCAGAACAGAAAAGTTGAATAAATTCTAATAAAGCCTTTTTTTGTGTAATGCAAACCTCCATTACTGTTTAATGTCAACCAGAGGGCTACTGTTTCATAATTATTCTTTACCATGTTTACCCTTAAAATTCCCTGTGAAGACACACACGTCTAACTTCCTCAATTTGTATCCCCAAATCTATGGTGACTACTTCTCTTCCTGGGGATTTCTCATTTTGTGCAGGTCTACTCTCACTGAATGCAATTGTTCCTTAGGAGTTTTATAAAAATCAATTCACAGTTAAAATATACTAGGATGGTGTTATTTAAAAGAATTACATCTGGTTAAAAAACAGGTTCTCGTAAAATTTATACTTGGCAAAGAAAGGCTCTTCTTTTATGAAAATAATCTCATGTGTTGTATTTTGAATCTAAATTTCACATATTGTGTTTGCTCACAGTCATGACAGTAATGTAACCCAGCATTCACCAATTACCATAAAACTCCATCTCCATAAAAACAAATGTGAAAAAAAAATCATATGCTACTGAGACAGTATAATCCTAAAAATACTGATTCCTGGGAATATTTAATAAAGCTGTTTTTGTGAAATGTTGATTTAAAATGATTAAACAGAGTTTACTGGAGTTAATTTCGTATACCTTGGACTTGAGGGAACCTTCCCAATTTTCATCCACAGACTTCAAGAATAGCTCCAGCATACAGCTATAAAAGAAAAAAGATTAAACAATTACTATACATTTTTTAAATGTCCTCATACAACAAATATACAATTTCACAGTATAAATATTACAGTTAAATTGATACAGAGATCAAACAAACGTCAGCGCTGTATACTGCATAGGCCCATATAGTTCTAGTCCCACATGGAGGCCCAAGTATAATAAATGGTAAAGGAACTTATGCCCTGTTTGGATTTTTCTTAAACCTAGCCAAAAATACCAAAGGAGATAAGGAGACTTGAAATGAATTTACAACATCCTAGGAAGCTCTGTACAAAATCTTCCTAGTTGCTTTAGGGTGATAAATTGCACACAGGTATGTAGCTACCTATTCAAGATAGATACTTAATGAAAAATTTTCTGGTTGCTTTTAACATTAAGTGATCAATGTTTTAAAATTAAAACAAACGATCAATACTATTTAAAGTAATTATTATAGAAAGTACTATGTAAAGATATTATAGAAAAAGCAGTAAAATCTCATTATAAAGAATTCAATGCAAATATTTTCATTTAATGAAATTCAGCTGACAAGGATTACATGGTAAATATCACTTTTCTAGTTATAGAACCTGCACATTCTCTTTATAGTAAATGCTATTATAAAAAACTCAAATGTAAATATTTTATTGAAATAAATTGAGTTGAAATAGATTCAATGGTAAGGATCACTGTTTCTGTAGCTGTAGAGCCTGCCCATTCTTTTTATAGGGCCAGAATATACTAGGAAATGCTGTTACCACAGGGCTGGAAATATTAAGAATATACCACATCCATTTCTTCTTAGCTTTTAGATTTGTTTTTTATAGAGGCTCAAGAAATAAAGATGGATTTTTACTTTTTAGAGTTCTAAAATAGTATTTATTGAATTTTTAAAAATCACACACACTATGCATATTTATTTAAAATACCTTGGAAAATACAGAAAAGTACAAAGTAGTGACTTAGAAGTCTCTGTAATTTGACCCCAAATGAGAATGACTTTACCATTTTAGTGATTCAAGGCTAGCTCAAGACTTTTGAAGTTTTTAAAGGTCACAGATCCTTGAGAATCTTACAGAACTTTGCTTTAATGCAGGCTGTTCATAGACTCTCTGAAACCACTGACAGATTTCAGATTAAGAACTCTGATAATCGCTAAAGTTCTCTGCAGCAATAAGTTGCTTTTGAACAAGATTTGGCTGGTTAGACAACTCCTGAAAAACAATAAGCTAATGAAGAGGTACTCAACATCACTGATCATTTAGGGAAACACAAATCAAAACCACAATGAAATACCACTTCCTACCCATTGGGACAGCTGTTATAAAAATGGTGGAGATGTGGAGAAATTGAAGCCTTTGTGCACTGCTGTTAGGAAAGTGACAGTGCAGCTGCTATGGAACATGGAATTGTAGTTCCTCAAAACATTAAAAATAGAATTACCATATGATCTGCAACTTTACTTCTGGGCATATACTCAAAAGAAGCAAAACCAAGGCCTCAAACAGAAATTTATACACCCATGTTCATGTCAACATTATTTAAAACAGCCAAAAGGTGCAAACAACCCGTATGTCCGTCAACAGATGAACAGATAAACAAATGTGACATATATACAATGGAGTATTATTCAGCTTTAAAAAGGAAATTCTGACACATTACAATATAAATAAAATTTGAAGACATCTTGCCAAGCGAAAGCAGTCACAAAAGGACAAATACTGTATGACTACACTTAAATGAGGTAAGTAAAGTAATCAAATTCAGGTACAGAGAGAATTAGTAGTTATCAGGAGATTTGGGGAGGGAATAGGAAGCTACTGTTTCATGTGTACAGAGTTTGTCTGGGAAGCTGAAAAAATTCTGAAGAAAGACAGTGATAACATGATTGTACAATAATGAGAATGTACTTAATGCCACCACACTGTATCTTATAAAAATCGTGAATTTTATGTATGTGTATTTTACCACAAAAAAAAGCAAATAAGGCCATATTAAAATCTGTTATTGGCTGGGTGCGGTGGCTCACGCCTATAATCCCAGCACTTTGGGAGGCCAAGGTGAGGGGATTGCCTTAGCCCACGGGTTCGAGAACAGCCTGGGTAACCTGGTGAGACCTTGTCTCTACAATAAATCAAAAAATCAGCCGGGCGTAGTAGTGTGCGCCTGAAGTTCCAGCTACTTGGAAGGCTGAGGCAGAAGGATCGCCTGAGTCCAGCAGGATGACAACTGGGTGGCCATGTGCATGCCACTGCACTCCAGCCTGGTGATGGAGTGAGACTCCAACTCAGAAAAAAATCTGTTATTAACCTTTGTTTATGATCCTTTGGAAACTCTTGGTGGAGACTCTACCACCTGACATAATAGTATTTCTCTACACCACTGTTACCAATATTTTTTATAACATGATGCATGTAGAAAATAAGAATGGCCTGAATCAAGATTTCTAAAGTTCTTGGGGGTCACAGATCCTTTTGAACATCTTACAGAATTCTGCTTTAATGCAGACTGTTCATGGACTCTCTGAAGCAACTGATAGATTTCAGACGAAGGAACTCCGATGTTCTCTGGGGCAAAGGGATAAAAGGAGGAAGCTGATCATAAGCAGGCATGCCTAGCCCAGGGCCCTGCCTGCCTCAGGCCCACTTGGTTGTTTCAGGTCTCAGTATTCTACCATACTCATAACCCATTCATGGAAAATGTGCCTCTGTACCACAACAGACCAGATGACAGTTAAAAATATTAGAAATACATCCTATATAATGAATAGGCAGCGCAGATGCGACCTATTCCAGGAAAACTTTTGTTGATTTCCTAGTCTCAGAAACTTTCCTAGTAAACTTTCATAGAACTCTGCTTTCATCATAATGTTCAACAAATATCCTACAACTTGACTGTGGGGAGAAAATTATCTTAATCTTCCCCAGAACCAGACACAAAGCTGCTCTATATATGTGTGTGAAGGGAGAGAGCTATTCATTTAACAAAATCAAATGGCTCTTTTTTCGTCACATAACTTTAAAATTAGTCTTTGCCATTTTTAAAGGCTTCTCTGATAACAAATTATTATTGGAATAAATGATTTTTCTTCTCTTGCCCATCTGACCAACCTCATGTTATAAAATTTTAGTAAAGGCTTATAGTGAGGTTTCACATAAAGAAAAAGGGCAAACTTTACTTCTGTGGTAACAACTTTGTTGTAATTAAAGTCCTACTAGTTGCTACAAAAATGTTCAGATTAATAGCAGAACAAAAAGCTGGTCTATGCTGTTTCACACCAGATTCCAAAATAAGCTAATTTGTAACACTGAACAAAGATGACATTTGTGAATTATGTAAATTTTCTGAATTTAAAAAAAGTGCTGTATTTGCTAACTTTTGCTGCCAGCATCATACCACTACCACCACCACTGTCATAACAACAAATCTGTGAACCTTGTCCAAGTCAGAAATACTCTACCACTTTCCAACACTAAGCACTTAATGTATTTTTATTGGTGACAATAACCATAGCTCTAAAGAAGCATGACATTAAGAACATTTTGAGGCCGGGCACGGTGGCTCACAGCCAAAATCCCAGCCCTTTGGGAGGCTGAGGTGAGAGGACTGCCTGAGCCCACATCTCTACAATAAATCAAAAAATCAGCTGGGTGTGCTAGCGTGTGTCTGTAGTTCCAGCTACTTAGAAGGCTGAGGAGGAAGGAGCTCCTGAGTCCAGCAGGTTGAGGAGGCTGCAGTGGCTGTGAGTGTGCCATTGCACTCCAGCCTGGGCAACAGAGTGAGACTCCAACTCAAAAAAAAAAAGAAAAGAAAATTTTGAACTAAACTATTTAATTGTTAGAGCTGATTCAATCTGAGTACCAAATTTTCATATAGCATGGTTCAGTGAAGAGAGTTTAGTTTATAAAATTAAACAAGAATGTGGCCCAATTCTGGCTCGGCCACTCACAGGCAGCAAGAAGCCCCCTCAGGTAAGTCATTCATTGAGTTTCTGTTTACTGTTTGAACAAAAGGGTTATTACCACATTCCTGAGTTGCTCTAAAGAGTTAAAAACAGGTGGGGCTTGGTGGCTCAGCCTGTAATCCCAGCACTTTGGGAGGCCTAGGCAAGTGGATTGCCTGAGCCCGCAAGTTCAAGATCAGCCAGGGCAACTTGGAGAGACTTTAATAAATAAACTACAATAAATAAATAAATAAATAAACTAGATGGGCATGGTAGTGTGTGCCTGTAGTTCTGGCTACTTGGAAGACTGAGATGGACGGATCACCGGAGCCCAGCAGGTCAACGCTGGGGCGGCCGTAAGTGTGCCACTGCACTCCAGCCTGGGTGACAGAGTGAGACTCCAAACAAAAACAAACAAATGAAAGAGTTAAAAACAACAACAACAAAAAGCCTGGGTTCTTTAGATGCTCAGTAACTAACAAACAGCTATTATAATACTTTCTTTCACATTATTGGCTAAGTTCAGCTGTGTACCTGAAACCAATTTTCATGCATAGTTCATAGAATTTTCAGTTCTCTGACTATTCAGGACCATCATTCATTGTCTTCCTGTAATTAAAATGGCCACTCCAAAATTTCTCAGGCTTTCAAATTCAAATTATCTTAGAGCAGTGTTCTCAACCCTGACAGTACACTAGAATTACCTGAAAAGGTTTTGAAAATTACTCACCCCTGGAACCCACCCCGCATCAACTAAATTAGGATATTTGGGAGTGAGATCCAGGAATCAGTATTTTAATTACTACTACTACTACTACTTCTAAAGCTCCCTAAATGACTGCAATATGCAGCCAGGGATGAAACATGCTACCCTGTATTGTACTGTATTAATAGGGCAAAAATTACAAAATGATAAAAACAGTAGGTTTTTACTCAAGACTAACCAAATTAATTCTAAGCGATAAACCGAGTAAGCACAGACTAAAGCAAGACAAATGGTGCATACATTTTTCTTTCTTTCCTTGTGAGGTACTGCTTGTAGCAAGACACAAATTCTCATTTTGGAAACTATTTTATTTAAAGGTAAAATTTTAGATTTAAAGAAATCAACGTACCCTTAGAAAAAACTGAAAAAATGTTTGAAAAACTGTAATTAAAATTGGTTTTTATTCTTCTAAAGTGTTAGTTTTATTAATATGAAAATAAGTTTTTCAAACCAAGTTAATACAACCATTAACGTAATAATTCTGAAAATTAAGGGTAATATGAAGAAAATGCTGCTAGATTAAGTAAAAGCAAAAATTTCAACTGCTGAACAGAATTCAGATCTGAGGAGTAACTATATTTTGTAGGTGTACTGAAGGTGTACCCTGAAATAAGCTGACAGGATTTTAAAATAAGGAAGTATGTCTATAGTATGATGAAAGCTGAACATTATATTATTTTGAGATACCAATGAAAACACATTTATGATACACTCAAATGTTTAAGTGAGCCACTTTGCCAAACATTAATTACATCCAGTGTAAATTATTAAAACCGGCCAGGTGCAATGGCTCATGCCTGTAATCCCAGCACTTTGGGAGGCGGAGGTGAGGGGACTGCCTGAGTCCAGGGTTTTGAGACCAGCTAGGACAACTTGGCAAGACCTCCTCTCTACAATAAATCAAAAAAATTAGCCGGGTGTGGTGGCAAGTGCTTGTGGTTCCAGCTACTTGGAAGGCTGGGGCAGAAGGATCCCCTGAGTCCAGCAGGTCGAGGCTGTAGTGGCCATGAGTGTGCCACTGTATTCTATCCTGGGTGACAGAGTAAGACTCCGACAGAAAGGAGGAAGGGAGGCATGAGTGTGACCCTGCCTTCCATCCTGGGTGACAAAGTGAGACTTTGAAAGAAAGAAGGAAGAGAGGGAGGAAGGAAAGAAGAAAATAAAAAAAAAAATCAACTTTACTGTGTTCATGCATAAGCTATTTTGGGCAAAATTTGGCTAGCTAATTCTCAGAGAAAATGTTTTTACCTAAACCAATTTGCCAATGCCTTAAAAGCATCAAAGCACCCCCATATTTTCTGATACTTTTTAAAGTACTTGGAGTGTTAGAAACAATAAGCTAGGCATGGGCAAATAATGACAGAACTATGTTTTTGATGATGTAATAGTAACCTTTTGTGTAGAGTTCATAGTTTAAGGCACAAAGCAGATTATTCAACAATGTATAAGGCAAACAGTGTATCTGTTGACACATCCATACCCACTGACTGATGGCATTCTTGCTGAGGAACAGTGGATGCATACCGAGGATTAGGGAAAAAAATTTAGTTTTATAATTTTAGCAAACAAAGCTGGCAAATGTAATTCCCCAAAATTATACCCCTGAAATTAAGCTACTACTCATTCTTGGGTGCTTTCTACTGAATTCTGAAAAAAATATAAAGCAACGAGTATAAACTATGGAAATTTATTTTACTACACTATTAAAATGTCTTTACTTTTAAAGTATCTTTAGAGTATTATATCTTTGGTTCTTGCCTTGAGGCTGAAAAGAATAGTTGCAAAACAAGCTAGGTAACTTCTACCCTAACTTAAACTAGACTCTAAGGAAGGTAAGAATACATTGGGGAAATCTTTCCATAAAGATACAATCAATGTTCCACTAAAAAGCTTGATGAAAATGTACAAAAATAAAATAAATTGAAAATGAAAATGCATTCCAGATCAGACCATTCTAACTATAAAACTTGAGGAAAAACAGAAACTAGGTTTTTAAAAATATTATGATGATGAGTAGGATTTGTATATGCACCTAACAGAATTTATGTATACACCTAGAACAAATGGTTAAGACTATAATGACAAGACTTTCACTTTGAAACATTATAACATACACAGGCATATTACAGATACAAGTAAGAATGGTACAGGACCACCACTTGGGAACAATTCATTCAGTTGTACTTATCCTTAGGAAATATCACACAATGAAAGAAAATAACTTGACAAAATGAGAACGTGACCAATACATTTTCCGAGGTCCACATATCCAAAGAACTGGCAAAAATCACTCAAAACTTGAATATCCTTAATAAGTAGTTTCTATTTTTTGATAGCAGGATTTATTGAGAGGACAGAAAAGCTCCCACAGCAGAAGGTGATCCGAGGGAATTGCCCAATAAGTAGTTTTTAAATGAAACAACTAGCCCCTTGGTAATACTAAAAGTAAAAATATTTTTGAAAATAGCCAACTATTTACTATATAATAATCAACAGGTAATGTCTCTTTGCTGCAATATGTTTGAAAAATACAATTTATATGATCATTTTAAGATTATAAATATCTGAAAACAACAAGGAAAACAGGACAACTTATAGTATCTCCCTACTAAAACTAAAGAAGGTAACTATCTAATATATTTGAATCTTAAAAACAGATTAAAAAATAAAGCTATAATAATTCAAAAACTTGGCTGGGCATGGTGGCTCATGCTGGTAATTCCAGCACTTTGGGAGGCTGAGGCAGGAAGACCTCATAAGCCCAGGAGAAATAATGATAAAGGTAAGCCCAGGAGTTTGAGGCTGCAGTGAGCTATGACTGAGCCACTGCACTTTAGTCTGGGCAACAGAGTGAGACCCTGTCTCAAAAAAACATAACACAACAATGATAATCCAAAAGTTTAATTATTATACAAAATTAAGAGCAGCAACATGAAATTAGAAAAAAGAAAACAGGCCATTCCACACATTTAAAATTTTTGCTTAGCCTTTGACAAGTACCCTTCTCCCACCTATCACCATCCCCATGGGCTATCTTGTAACTAATTGGTGTCTCTCTCAGCCCTCTTGTGTTTGGATTACCAGTTGCTCAAATAAGAACACTGGAAAGCATACTCACACGTCACTTTCCCACTTCAATCCAGCCCAATAAATCCAATAAAACAAATTTCTTGCCTAAATTAATTTCAAATCTATCTGTTCTCCATTTTCATGGCCACTGTGCTGGCTTAAGCCCTTTTATCTTGCCTCTGAAAAATGGCAATGGAAGTTATTTTTCTGACAACAGTATTCCCCTCTGTCCTATCAACTACTGCTCACATCAACAAAATATATTAAAATACAAATCTGGCTGGGCTCAGGGGCTCAGCCTGTAATCCCAGCAATTTGGGAGGCCGAGGCGAGTGGATTGCCAGAGCCCGCTGCTTCGAGACTAGCCTGGGCAACTTGGCGAGACCTCATTTCTACAATAAATCAAAAATTAACCAGGCATGATAGTACACGCCTGTAGTTCCAGCTACTAGGAAGGCTGAGGAGGAAGGATCGCTGGAGTCCAGCATGTCGACGCTGGGGTGGCCATGATTGTGCTACTGCGCTCCAGCCAGGACAACAAAGCGAGACTCCAACTCCAAAACAACAACAACAACAAAACCCAAATCTGATACCAGTTCACTTGTTATAATCCTTCAATGCTGTCCCCTCATATAGGATAAAGTCCAACCTCTATCAAGGCCCAGGCTTACCTTTATCATTATTTCTCATCATAACCCAGCTACCTGATTTACTTTAGATAGCCATGACTCTCCTGCCTCTGACCTTACATTAACTATTCTTTCTGCCAGAAAGGTCTTCTTGATATTTACCTGACCTGTCAACCATCCTTCCTTTTGGATGATATCATAGCATATACTTGTGCGTATATTTGTTTATAGCACGTATCTCATAGTCTTTTTTTTTTCCAAAAATCAATGTACCTGGAAATTGCAAAAAAAAAAGTACAAGAGGATATAAAACAAGAGGTAAAACTCTTCTTTTGCCTCTCACCCTCCACTCAATACCTTTTTTTTAAGATTAGAAAATACAGTTTATCTAAAAAGTAAATTTGAGAGAGAGAGAGAGAGAGAGAGAGAGAGAGAGAGAGATTTACCTCCTCAAGGTAAGGGAAGGGGTCAAGCCAGGAAACATGTCCTTGCCATGGCTCAAAGAGCACATGGCTACACCATGGCTTAGCAAGGCAATGGCACCACTCAATAACTTTTAAATCGCTTTTAGCTCTTCTGTTGGTCACTTTCATAAAGATCAATTATGGTTGTATCTGCAGTTCATGATCTACCTACTTTAAGAAATCTACTGATTCCTTCCTCCTCCTTCCAGCTTTTATTAATTTTAATTATTTTAGTGGTTACCTTCATCACATTAGATATTATGTTTTAGCCCAACAGAGTATCATTCTCACTGTATTCTGGCAGTCCACTTTCCAGTCTAATTTCTTCTACTCCTTAAAGACAGTGACTTTTGTTTTATTTTGACATTTTTAGATCCTATCTTAACACATTAAAGATATTTAGTATAAATGGAAAGTTTACTTTGATTCTGAGGTAGCTATGTTTAGGAAACGTAGTTATATAGCAGTCTGAATTATTAAAACTTTAAAGGTTTATTTTCTTTTTAAATTATTACAAACTGCAAATGTGGTAGAAAGTTTTAATATGTTTAGATAGAACTGATCTTACTTTGCAAATACCTAAGAAGATAGACAATATTTTCATATTAAAGGCAGATATAAAGATAAATTTAAATAATCTTTTCAGTTCCATTAAAAAGCTCCATAAATTAAACTCTAAAATTTTTGTTACACAAATACATGATATATATACTTATAGGCACTAATTTACCTGTATGACTTTAGGCAAGATCTCTCTGCCTCAGACTCAACTATGAAATAAAGAGAATAATGGGACTTAGGAGTTGCAGTAAGGTTATATAAATTAATCCACTTAAAGTAATTGGAACAGTGCTTTCATAATAACTTAATGAATGTTAGTGGTTATTATTATTTCCTAAATATTCTTGTCACTATTTAGTATTACTGCTATTTGGGAGTCAGTGATACTTATATTGAACTGTGGCCAAACATTATTCATATCTTTAAAAAAAAGTCTGTGAATAATGTTTTTATATTATAATTAGAATGACCTGTTGAAGACATTTATCTATATTTTTGTTTCCTTTGAGGCAATTGGTCTGTGGACTGATGCTACAGACACACTACAAAAGCTAAGCTATTTTAAGCAACTGTGAAACTTTAGTGACTACAATTTCACGCACAGTTAGCTTAACCTCCATTCATCCTTCTATGTTTTACACATCAATAGCATTCTGTTTCTAACAGGATGAAGCTTAAAAGTTGCCATTGTCTTGAATAATGCTGTTTAAGCTGACTTCTGAATTATTCTGAAATTGGTTACAGATTTTCCATGCAAATTGAAAGCAACTAAATGCTCTGATGCTCTTTTATCAGTATTAAGAAAAATTATGTGATGGCCCGGCGGCAGTGGCTCATGCCTTGTAATCCCAACACTTTGGGAGGCCGAGGTGGGAGAAAAGCTTGAGCCAGGGAATTTGAGACCAGCATGGACAGCATGTCGAGACACTGCCTCTACAAAAAGTCAAAAAATTAGCCAGGCATGGTAGTATGCACCTGTAGTCGTGAAATGATCACCTGAGTCCAGGAGACAGAAGTTGTGGTGAGCCATAAATATGTCAGTGTACTCCAGCCTGGGAGATAGAGTGAAATCTCGTTCAAAAAAAAGATGTTTAAAACACTGTCTGGTCGGATCTAAAAGTCAAGTTTGGTAATACATTCTTGAAAAACACCATGCGATGAAGTCATTAAAGTCTGTGGTAAGCTGACAAATAAAGATGTGATAATTAAAAAAAAAAAACCAGTAATGAAATCCTAGTATTAAAACTGTTAACTATAAATGCAAAAGAGGCTGTCAGAAAGCCAGTTTTACTCATTAGGTTTAATTCATTCAACTTCTTACTTTAACTCAGCGAAGGAGGTATTACTATTAACATTTTCAAGATGAGAGGTAAAACAGCACAGAGGTTTAAAAACTTGGGGCTTCAGGCTGGGCGCGGTGGCTCGGTCTGTCATCCCAGCACTTTGTGAGGCTTAGGCGGAAAGATTGCTTGAGTCCAGGAGGAATACAAGACCAGCCTGGGCAACAAAGCGAGACCTTGTCTCTATAAAAAGTAAAACAATTTAGTCGGGTGTGGTGGTGCGTGCCTGTAGTCCCAGCTACTTGGGAGGCAGACGCAGAAGGATCACCTGAGCCCAGGAGGTTGAGGCTGCAGTGAGCCGTGATCATGCCACTGCACTCCAGTCTGGGCGACAGAGTGAGACTCCAATTCAAACAAAACAAAACAAAAAACAAATAACTCTCTAAAAAATTCTTGTAAACAGAGAAGGGATCCTTGACCTGCTCTATTTCTTGGCCCAGGTGGCAGGCTACCTGAAATATTTCACTTTGTAATAATTCATCATTGTGCAATAAAGAGTTTTTCAAGATTTAAAAAAAGTGAGAATGACGTACACATGTTACTATTACCTCTGTGCTGTCTCTGGCCTGTGGAATGCATGCAAATGTCAAGGCAGAGTGTAATACACATCAAAAATGATCATACTATTCTATAAGGCCGGTAGATTAAAATCAGTCCAGTTCCAACTAGGTAGTGAGTAGAGAGTAGAGAGGATGCGATTATAGTCATACATTTATTTTTGTACTGCTTATGTCCATTTATTCAGATCTAGTGTAATAAGATTAATAGTGAACACAAATATTTTTATTACTTTCCTGTTATCTGAAAAGTAGATTTTTAAGTGAAAATAAAAGTCCTTTTATCAAATACCTGAACTACTAGGTTATTTTCCAGAACAAGTAATGGAATGATTTGGTGGTTTGCAGCCTAGGCTTCTATTGACGTTCTGTGAATAAGACATGATGTATCAAAACTCAAATGAAAGAAATCTCTTCTCAATCTGTGTGTGTGTGTGTGTATATATATATATGTATATATATATATTTAATGCCATTTTTATCTTCCTAATTTTTCTTCAACCTTTGAAACCTGTTACCAGGTAGTAGATTAAACATATAAATAAGTAATAGAGGAATGCTAGCAGAAAAATTAAAAATTAATGTGATTAGTTTAATAGCTTGCTTTTTTCATAAAGTATTTTTATGTAACAAACATATAGCTTAATTTAATTTCTACTATAATGTTATTTCTGGTTTTAAAAATATGGCTTCCATCTGATCTACCATCTGAAAAAGTCTGAAAACCAATAATATATTTTCTTCTAAATTGACTTTAAAATATGGGTCTCCTTCAATTTTCAAAATAGGTTTGTCCTAAGAAAATCGAGCTATCGGCCAGGCTTGGTGGCTCAGCCTGTAATCCCAGCACTTTGGGAGGCTGAGGCGAGTGGATTACCTGAGCCTGTGGGTTCAAGATTGGGGAACTTGGTGAGACCTCGTCTCTATTATAAATCAAAAATTAGCCGGGCATGGTAGAATATGCCTGTTAGTTCCGGCTACTTGGAAGACTGAGGAGGAAGGATAGCCGGATACCAGCAGGTTGTTGCTGGGGTAGCCATGATTGTGCCACTGTACTCCAGCGTGGGCGACAGAGTGAGACTGCAACTCAAAAAAAGAAAAAAAAAGAGCTCCCTTTCAGCAACGGTCAGAAAATTTTTTTTAGTAGTAATACCTTTTTTCTCCAAATGCTATCTTTCATACAACATTTAAAAACAATCAAATTGCAACATTTATTATGATAAAATATGTAGTATTTTCCTTATATCCACTGACAAGACTCAAAAATTTGAAATTTGAAATCTAGGATTATGTTTGACATAACTTATTTCTGTATTTTGTTCTGCTTTGAGTCAGAATCTCACTCTCTTGCCCAGGCTGGAGTGCAGTGGCAAGATCACAGCTCACCACAGCCTCCAATTCCTAGGCTCAGGCAATCCTTCTACCTCAGCCTCCCAAATAGCTGAGACTACGGGCATGTGCTACTACACCTGGCTTTTTTTTTTTTAATGTTGTCCAGGCTGAACTCCCGGGTTCAAGCAATCCTCCTGCCTTGGCCTCCCAAAGTGCTGAGTTTACAGTCATGAGCCACTGCACCTGGCCTATTACTGTATTTTGTTTCACACAAACAGTTGTAAATAGTAAAAGCTTTCATACTACTAATTCTGTTAAAAGGTATTTCCTCTAGATTCAAATATCCAGGAACTTGAAAATGGAATAACAGAAAATGTATTGTTCCAAATTTTATCACAGCAGATCTAATAGTTCATGTTATATCTCATATCTATTTTCTTTTACCTTACTTTGTCGGCAGCACTCATTATTTTGCTCTTCTTTGAATGCTCCAAATTTTGTATTTTTTTCTTGTTTTCATCAGCATATCAGATATTACTACTATTATCACCACCCAGTATTTACCTAGTATTTGCTATGTGCTAGGCACAATTTTAAACAGTGTACACATATTAACTCATTTAATCCTCATAATCATTCTATGAGACAGAACTATAATCATCCTCCATTTATAGATGAGAAAACAGAGTAATCAAGAAATTTGTCCAAGAACACAAATCAAGAAATTTGTCCAAGAACTCTGTCTCAGTAGCAGAGAGGACGTGAATCTAGGCGGTCTGGTTCCATAGCCTGTCTTACCCTCTACTGTAAATTCCTTCTTGTTTCAATATAGACTGAATGAACAGCCAAGTAGGTTGAAATAATTTATTGTTTCACATAGATAAGTAATTCACCTAAGCACATTTTTATTTCCAGATGGTGCTCTGGTTTGGTAATTAGCTTGACCTTCAGAAAAGTAGTTCAAAAACAAGGTAGGTGTAAATGCAAAAACATAAAAGCACTAAAACCAATTAAATCAAAATATTTTGAAGGAAGGAGAAAAAAACCATAGTGGTACCACAAGGATCTTGGTTCAAAAGAACAAATACTAGCTAAAAAAAAATAGGGGTACACAGTTAAGAAGACATACACAAATTCTACAATAATAATGTCTTAGAGAAGTTCAGATCATTGTTATTAAGATGACAACTTTAAATGAATACAGAAATAAGAAAAAAGCAAGTTTAAGTTCACAAAGACAAATAACTCACCCATCAAAAGGCTATGTTTAATCTTATAACATCTTAGAAAATAGCAAGTAGTTCGAAAATTCTTAACAGAAAAAAAATTATGTTTACCCCAGGAAAATCCTAGGAAACAATTTTAATCTAATGGTCATGTACACTTTGAAAAAAAGTAGGTTGGAATCACTTAAAGTTGTGCTAAATAATTAACATATCTCATTTTAGATAGATTTGGGGTGCTTATGGCATCCTTATAAATAAAATGTAGAATGAGGGATCTATATTTGTAGTTAGATAATTATAACTAAAGAGTGTTACCAATGGATAACTGCCAACATGGAGCCAAGTTTTCTTATTCTTTCAGTTTTTAAAAATATCTTCCAGGATATACATATAAGTGAAATATATATAAAAAGGTATTATCAAGCAGTTACAAAGTTCAAGTATATTTTCAACATAACTTAAAAAAAAATCACCTTTTTCAACTTGTTCTCAATCAAAACAGCCTATTCAAGGACAACAACTTCTGAAATACTGTGTGCTAAAGGCTGGGGATTCAGGAACATTCAAAAAGGAGTCCTAGACTTCAAAGAGTGTAATTTATTAGGACAGAAAAAAAAAGGCAAAAAATGGACACAATGCAGTATAAATCAAGGTTTCTATAAGTGCTCTGGGAACACAGAGGTGTAGCTCAAGACCTGGGAATGACAGTGGTGGGTGTGAGGTGGGGGAGATTCTCAGAAGAAGGGGCAGACACCTAGCCAAATCTTTAAAACCATCTCAAGCAGAGGAGGTTTATTCTGGTGACTGAGGAATAAGAACATAACGGACATGCAGGGACTGCTGACCAAGTACTTCTCCTTGCTCTTTACCTGAGAAATGATTCCTCTGCCTGCTCCCTAGCCACACAGTCACTGTGACAGGTAACAGGTTCTGCGTCATTCCACAACCATAGCTGATAACTGGTTAGTGACCTAACCTGAGCTAGTAACACTCCTTGTCTGAAATATTTAATATTATTATTTTTGAGTTGGAGTCTCACTCTGTTGCCCAGGCTGGAGTGCAGTGGCATGCTCACGGCCACCCCAGCGTGACCTGCTGGGCTCCGGCGATCCTTCTGCTTCAGCCTCCCAAGTAGCTGGAACTACAGATGCACACTACCATGCCCGGCTAATTTTTTAAAAAAAGTTACTGTACAGACGGGGTTGCCCCAGCTGGTCTCAAACCCATGGGCTCAGGCAATCCACTCGCCTTGGCCTCCCAAAGTGCAGAGATCACAGGCTGAGCCACCGAGCCTGGTCTGAAATATTTTTAAAAAGCTGGTCAGTAGTAAAAAAAAAAAAGAAAGAAACTAACACACAAAAGCAAAGACAAAAAACAAAACAAAATAGAAAAACCCCTAAAATGGCAAGATCCAGTCTGCCTCTATTTCTAGCTACCTCCTTCCCCCAGGCTCCTGCTCAACTATGGGGTCCATGAGACTGAAGCTAAACCAGGCAGCTAAGATTGTTGGATGAGGAAGTGCAAATAAAGACCAATGGGAAGAACTCTACTCAGTTGGATTGAGTATCTTCATGGTGGCTTCCCTTCCATCTTAAGATTCAACATATAAAGCTGAAGCCACTTATGCTACTTAGTAAATACTAACTGAATGAAAATAGTACTAAAATTTAAGTACTTTTTCTTTCATTAGTTTACATTTTTCTTCAAGCTACAAAATAGCTACATTTTTCAAAAATAAGTCAACATCCTTATCAATTTTTGTAAACCATACCTAGGTACATGATTAAAAAGGTACTTGAAACAGTAGAAAAATAGCTTACAAAAAAAATTTCTGTTTATTAGTATTTGAGATGCTAAGTAGGTCCTTTATGATCAAAATGAGGGGGGGAGATCAAATTAAAAAAATTATGAAACACCAATCGGCAGAATGACAATGAATTTCAAATACATATTCTACTTTTATTGGGAATATATGTATATATATATATTTTTGGAGTTGATATCTCACTTTGTAGCCCAGGCTGGAGTGCAGAGGCAAAATCATAGCTTACCACAGCCTCAACCTCCTGAGCTCAGGTGATCCTTTTGTGTCAGTCTCCTGAATAACTGGGACTACAGGTGCATGCCACCATCCCTGTTAATTTTTTGAACTTTTTGTAGAAATGGGGCCTTACTATGTTGTCTAGACTGGTCTGGAACTCTGGAATCAAGCACTCCTCCCCTCCTGCCTCAGTTTCCCTAAGTGTTGGAATTACAGGTGTGAGACATCATGCCTGGCTGGAAATAATTTTTAACAAAAATTTTATGCTTCTGGCTATCATAGGCTAAATCCAGCCTGTTAAGAGTGATCATTACAAAAAATGGTTAGTCTCATCCTTGGATAGACCTATAAATCAAGCACCTAAGTAAGAACCAAAAATAAATGTCGTAGTAAACATTCTTGTATATAAACTAGAATTTTTCATCTGTAGAATTTATATTCACAATGATACACACACACACACACACACACACACACACACACACACACACACACACACACAGAGACAGGTTTAAGTATTTTTAATGTAAGGCACTACTCTATATATTATAGACTTTTATTAAATGAGGACTAAATTTAACTATGATATCAAAAGTAAGACTTGGCCGGACAAGGTAGCTCACATCCGTGAGCCACAAAAAAAATTTTTTTTAAAAATAAAAAGCTGGGCATGGTGGCGTGCACCTGCAGTTCCAGCAACTTGGTATGCTCAGGTGGAAGGACTGCCTGAACCCAGGAGGTCCAGGCTGCCATAAGCTGTGATCTCAGCCTGGGCAGCAGAGTGAGACCCAGACTCAACAACAACAAAAAATGGAAGCCTAAATATATTATGTATTGTGCTACTTATGATTGTCTACCAATAATCCAGAGAGAACAGAAATACACACAATAAAACAAATACTATTTCTATACTTTAGTGTGGTTTTGCATCTAAACACAGGCTTGCTTAACATGCCATACTTTATATTTCTGGTGATATTTTCTAAGTGTTTTTGCTATGTTTAGATTTCACTATGTTTATTAAAGAAAACCATTTGCCAATTTTGTGCAAAGGGTGCTAGCCCATGCTTAAGGAGTACATCTTAAAGAATGGGCCAAGAGTGAAACACCAACACTGGATTTGGTATAACAGGTGCATCAGGACACAGGCTCACTTGCACTTAGATATAATAATCACTCCAGCTTGGAATTAGTTGGCAGACTACCTGCCTACTGCTATTGCTCAGCTGTTACTGCTGGAAGGTGTTAAGATCCAGCACACAGCTCAATTAATAATATAAACTGAATAGGATCATAATTAATTTTAGAAGTGTGTGATCCAAGCTTGGACACTATACCGCAAAACTGGGGTGAAGAACTATTGAGAAAAGACAATATGTAAAAATAGCTTTTACATGCACTTGGTTTAGTGTTTAGGTGCATTTGTTATCAAAAGGCAGATCTCCCAATTTATCCTTAATCATAAGGGGGTGTGTGGATAAACATGATTTATAATGAAACACCCCTTGTTCTTCAATCCTCCTAAGTTTGGTGTCTCAGTGAATAATTGCTGGCTAAGTAGTAAGTAGTACAGCCCACAGAATAACAGCTTGGAGATATGGAGAGGATGACTCATAAAGATTTCTTTAGCAATTTGTCCCTTGTGAACATCTCATCAAAAAAAAGGGAGAGGGGCTGGGCATAGTGGCTCATGCCTATAATCCCAGTGCTCTGGGAGGCTAAAGCAGGAGGATAGCTTGAGCCCAGGAGTTCAAGACCAGTCTGGGCAACCTAGTGAGACCCTGTTTCTACAAAAATTAAAAAAAAAAAAAAAAAAAAAAAAAAAGCTGGGCATGATGATGCACTCCTGTAGTCCCAGTTACTCAGGAGACTGAGGTGAGATTGCCTGAGCTCAGGAGGTACAGGCTGCAAGTGAGCTGTGACTGCACATACTGAGTGACATAGTGAGACCTCAACTCAAAAAAACAAAAAACAGAAACAAAAAATCACACACACACAAAAAAGGAGGGGGAGGAAGGGCTACTAAACTAGTTAAATCCCATGCCTTCAATCTATTTAAGATAAAGGTTTTTGCTCAAAGAAATCAAGGATGATACAAATGGAAAAAACATCTCATGTTCATGAATTAAATGGAAAAAACATCTCATGTTCATGAATTGGAAGACTCCAGTACCGTCAAGGTGTCCATTCTACCCAAGGCAATCTACAGATTCAATGCAATCCCTATCAAATTTTCAGCATCCTTTTTCACAGACCTAGAAAAGACAATACAGAAATTCGTATGGAAGCAAAAAAGTGCCCAATAGCTAAAGTAACCCTCAGCAAAAGGAACAAGGCTGGAAGCAGCACACTTTCCGACTTCAAATTTTACTACCGGGCTACAGTAACCAAGATAGCATGGTACTGGCATAGAAATAGACGTAGACCAAGGGATAGGACAGAGAATCTGGAAATAAAACCATTAACCTTCAACCAACTCATCCTCTACAAAGCCGATGAGAACATTGGGGAAAGGAATCCACATTTAGCAAACAGTGCTGGAAAAACTGGCTAGCCACATGCAGAAGAATGAATCTGGACCCTTACTTATCACCATACACATTAATTAACTCAATATGGATCAAGGTCTTAAATCTCAAACCTCAAACTATAAGAATGCTTATAGAAATGCTTACAGAAAACTTAGGAAGCACTCTCCTGGACATCAGAGTAGACAATGAATTAATGGCCAAATCCTCAAAAGTAAATGTAAACAAAGGCAAAGGTGGGACCTTATCAAACCAAAATTGCACAGCAAAATAAACCATCAAGAAAGAGACAATCCAAGGAACGGAAAAAAATATTTGTAAGCGTTGCACCTGACAAAGGCCTAACATCTAGGATCTACAAGGAAATCAAACAAATTGAAAGAAAGAAACCAAAAAATCCCATTAAAAGTTAGCAAAGGGCTGGGCATGGTGGCTCATGTCTATAATCCCAGCACTTTGGGAGGCCGAGGTGAGAGGATTGCCTGAGCCTGTGGGTTCGAGACCAGCCTGGGCAAGTTGGTGAGACCTCATCTCTACAATTAAAAAAAAAAAAAAAAAAAAAAGCCGAGCATAGTGGTGCTTGCCTGTACTTCCAACTACTTGGAAGGTTGAGGTGAAAGGGTCACTTGAGCCCAGCAAGTCAGGGCTACGGTGGCCGTGAGCGTGCCACTGCATTCTAGCTTGGACGACAGAGTGAGACTCCAACTCAAAAAAAAGAAAAGAAAAAGAAAAAGTTAGCCAAGGTCATGAAAAGAGACTTCTCAGAGGAAGACGTTCAAGCAGCCAACAAACAAAATATGCTCAAGCTCACTAATCATCAGAGAAATGCAAATCAAAACTACAATGAGATACTACCTAACACCTGTAAATGTGGCTATCAATCAAAAGTCAAAACACAACAGGAGTAGGTGTGGCTGCGGAGAAAAGGAAAACTTCTACATTGTTGATGAAATGTGAGCTAGTTTAACTTTTGGGGAAAGTGGTGTGGCATTTTCTCAAAGAACTAAAAATTGAGCTACCATATGATCTAGCAATCCCACTTCCCCATGGAACCAACCCAGATGCCCATCGAAAGTGGACTGGGTAAAGAAAATGTGGTACATATACATGATGGAATATTATACAGCCATAAAAGTATAACAAAATTATGTCATTTGCAGCAACATGGATGCAGCTGGAGACCATCATTCTAAGTGAACTATCATAGAAACAAAGAACTGAATACCGCATGTTCTCACTCATCAGCGGGCCCTAAGCACTGGTCATATGGGCACAAAAGTGAGAACAACAGAAGGTGGATACTGCTAAAGGAGGAAAAGAGGGAAGGAAGGAAGGAAGGAGGGAGGAGGGAGGAAGGAGGAGAGAAAAGGGGCACACAACCACACCCTGGTACCAGGTCCACTATTAAGTGGAGATGGGGCTCGCTAGAAGCCCAAGCATCACCTGCATGCAATTTTCTTATGTGGAGTAAATTCTCACATGTACCTCATAACTCTAAAATAAAATAAAAAATAAAATAAAGAACTGATTCCTAAAAAAAAAAAAAAAAAATTTTGGAAATATATTTTAGGCTAACGATAATCTTAACCCTGACAAAGAAACTACAATACAATATAAAAATAATTTGTTATTGTCAAAATTATTTCTATTCACTTATGAATAATACTTTGCTGTAACAAACATTAAGACTGTTAACACATGCAAAAATATTGTCTATTAAAATGTTAGCATGCATTCAGTTAAAAAAGGCCATGTTTAAAAAACTTATTTAGCCGGGCTTGGTGGCTCAGCCTGTAATCCCGCGCCTTGGGAGGCTGAGGTGAGTGGATTGCCTGAGCCCGCGGGTTCGAGACCCGCCTGGGCAGGCGAAACCTCATCTCTACAATAAATCAAAAAACCAGCCGGGCGTGGTAGCGCATGCCTGTAGTTCCGGCTACTCGGAAGGCTGAGGTGGCAGGATCGCCGGAGCCCAGCAGGTCGAGGCTGCGGTGGCCGGACGCGGCCACTGCACTCCTGTCTGGGCGACGGAGTGAGACTCCAAATCAAAAAAAAAAAAAAAAAAAAAAAAAAAACTTATTTAGATTTTACTTACATGCAACAAAGACTAGCATATATAGAAGTCTTCTAAACATTAAAATATATTATTGGTATATGTGAACCAGTAAAGTGAGAAGCATGTAAGACTTTGCAAGCCATTTTTGGGACAGTGGGAATTTCAGGTTCATGATATTAAGAAATCAAGTGTTAAATTTTGGCTGAACGCTAATATTTTAAAGCTTTTTGGATTGTTTTTCTTTTAGGACTCTAAAAATATACTCAGTGATAGAAATAAACCTTTACTATCGAACAATAAGATATAATTACTGTCTGAAAGTTTTATATACCATAACACTTAAAACAGAATCCAGCATGTACAAGTGATAGAAGGTATTATAAGGAAGCTTAAAAGAAGATGCTAACATTTTTACTCACCCAAACACAAGGATCCCACCAATTCAGTTTTATTTGGATAACATAAGAGGTCTTTTCAAGTTACTTTATAATTTAAATAAATCTAAGGGTTTAATGAAAAGATTTAAAAGTTGAGTAAGTTCACTATTAATCTGCTTGAACAGCAGGTTTAAGACACAGCAGGTATAACAAACTGGATAGATGCGATTACCTATCCTTGGCTCAGTTTTCAGATGTTAAAGGTGAAGTTAGGTGTCTCATATTATTAGTAACAGGTATGTAAATTAAGAGTTCCTATTCTTTGTTAACCAGCTTTAAACTTATAATTTATTATCTACAATCATGTGCCAGGTATTATGTGCTTTATTATCATCTCAAATTTCATTATAGCACAGGATTCTTGGTATTTTGGCTGAATACTAATATTTTAAAGCTTGTCTGTTTGCTTTTCTTTTAGAATTCTAAAACTGTATTCAGGGTTAGAAATAAACCTGTACAACCTAACAAGAAGAGAGCATTACTATTTGAAAGCTTTGCAAACCACCTATTAATGAGCAAAATGAGAAAAGCGCTTGTTAATTATTCTTTGACTTTATTTGGCAGGAAGATTGGAGAACTACAGATCCAAACATGTTACAGGGATTCTATTCCCCTTTGCTTGATAATCATTATGAACGGGATCCTGGTAAACAACCATACTTGTCTTTCCTATTTACTTTGACTGACCTAATGGGTCAGGCAAGAAATCAGCCGAGTTTTTAAAAAATAGAGACGGGGGTCTTGCTGTGTTGCCCATGCTGGTCTCAAACTCCTAGGCTCAAGTAATCCTTCTGCCCCAGTCTCCCGCAGTGCTGGAGGCCACTGCGCCCAGCCTTCAGTTGAGTTTTTTTTTTTGAGTTGGAGTCTCACTCTGTTACCCAGAATGGAGTGCAGTGGCCGCTCCCAGCCACCGCAACCTTGACCTGCTGGGCTCCGGTGATCCTTCCGTCTCAGCCTTCCAAGTAGCCAGAACTACAGGCGCGCACTACCACGCCCGGCTAATTTTTTGGTTTATTGTAGAGATGAGGTCTCACCAAGTTGCCCAGGCGGGTCTCGAACCCGCGGGCTCAGGCAATCCACTCACCTCAGTCTCCCAAAGGCGCGGGATTACAGGCTGAGCCACCGAGCCCGGCTCAGTTGAATTTTATTAAACTCATAAAACAGACTGCTATAGGATGAAATGAAATGACTTATGTAAAAGCTAGAGACTCCCTTACACTTGATTAAGCAACTGATAGTTTATCTTATCTCAACTAGACCATCTAATGGGAAAGAACTATTACTAGAAAACAGTACCTTTTTGGTTTCAAATTGTGCTTCCTCCTGACAGCATCCTCTGCAATCAGGATCTAGCTGGAGCAGGTTGAACTGTCCGAGAAGATCACAAGAGCTGCAGAGCAAGTTGCTGGAAAAACCCAGCTCTCTGCATGACTCCTTTGAAAACTCTGCCCCAAAGGCAGACACCTGAAATAGAAAATGAGAAATACAAAATCATTCCACATTTACATTATAAAGCTTCCCAAAAAGAGAAAACAGAGTTGCCAAAATCCAACACACTGGAAATGAGTTACTGAAACGTTTCATTTGGAGACACATTTTTTTTTTTTTTTTTTTTTGAGTTGGAGTCTCACAGTGTCGCCCAGACTGGAGTGCAGTGGCTGCTTCTGGCCACCGCAACCTCGGCCTGCTGGGCTCCGGCGATCCTGCCGCCTCAGCCTTCCGAGTAGCCGGAATTACAGGCACGTGTTACCATACCCAGCTGATTTTTTTATTTAATTGTAGAGATGAGGTCTCGCCAAGTTGCCCAGGCGGGTCTCGAACACGCGGGCTCATGCAATCCACTCACCTCAGCCTCCCAAGGCACGGGATTACAGGCTGAGCCACCGAGCCCGGCTAATC
>CAUYQG010024090.1:0-13798 GCA_963574415.1 Tarsius wallacei | reverse complement strand
GGCTCAGCCTGTAATCCCAGCAATTTGGGATGCCGAGGCAAGTGGATTGCCTATGCCCTCGCAACCAGCCCAGGCAACTTGACAAGACCTTGTATCTACAATAAGTCAAAAATTAGCCAGGCATGGTAGCACATGCCTGTAGTTCTGGCTACTTGGAATACTTGGAAGCCTGAGGCGGAAGGATCACTGGAGCCCAGCAGTTCGATGCCAGGGTGGCCATGAGTGTGCCACTCCACTCCAGCCTGGGCAACAGAGTGAGACTCCAACTCAAAAAAATAAAAAATAAAAAATAAATTCCCAATGAGTCTCCATTTCGTGTATCTGAGTTTTTGAGCTTTTTGTTTTTAGAGACAGGATCTTGCTCTGTTGCCCAGGCTAAAGTGCAGAGGCCTGACCATAGCTCACTGTAGCTTCAAACTCCTGGATGCAAGCAAGCCTACTGCTTCAGCCTTCTGAGTAGTTGGGTTACAGGCAGTTGCCACCTTGCACAGCTAGTTAAATTTTTTTTTTTTAAACAGAGTCAGGGTCTCACTGCCCAGCCTGGTCTTGCACTCCTGGTCTCAATCTTCCTGCCTCAGCCTCCCAGAGCACTGGGATTACAGGTATGGGCCACCATGCTTGACTGATTTTTTGAACTGACTGAATGATTAGGAACATCCATGAAGAGCCATCACGGTAATCATCTAGTACAGTGAAAGTGAACCTCTAAATACCAATGAAGCAATATTGCCAAAACATATTCCAAAAGAATTTCTTTTGACTACTGACTCACTCTGTCATTCTTAAAGGAATTTAATTGCCCTACTCTGCTGGGGCACATGTCCCAGTGTGTCAGATAGAAGGAACATGTTTGAGTCCTTCTAGAACACAACAGACCTGGTTCCTTTTACCTTTATGTAAGGCCAGCCCAGGGGAGCCCAACCATGCTCACATGGTATGGTTTTCACGTAGATTCTGTAGTTTGCCTCTTCTTTATTTAGATATATTCAGTAACTTACTTAACATTAGTTGGTTTCTTAGGACGTGACATTGAAAGTTTTTTCAAGAGACATCATCCTGATTGCTCTGATCTGTTTGCCTTTAGAGTATACCATGTCTGTTCTTAACGTCCAGCATCCCTGTAGTACTCGCTTGCTTGGTATAACCTTCTCCAGTTCTCCTTCTGGTTTCTTGATATCGGTGGAGACTGCACAGGAGTGTCAATCCTTCTTTCAGTGAGAGTGTTTGCTCTGCTTCCTTTGTTCCTTCACACAAAACCCAAGCTTGCTCTTGAGAACCAGCCTCTGTGATGTGACGTCTCTCTCCTGCCTTTGTATTTCTTGGAATGTTTTTGTAGGCCACCTCCCTTGTTCTCTTCTGGCCCCTCTTAGCTTGAGCTTAGCTTTCTGTGGGAAAAATTTTTCTATATTCACAAGTCTAGTGAATTCAGGTAATGAAGAAATTGATTTCCTTTTCTTTCTATTTTAAAAGGATTATATTTTTTCAGTTTTTATACAGCAGAGAAGAGCAACCTTATCTATTGGTGTTTATAAAATCTAGGTAAAAAGAATCTCAGAGATTTCTTTAAGTGTATTCGCACAGCTAACATGGCTAACCATTTTTAAATGAGCTTTTTGCCTTGTTAGAATTTATGTGCAGAAGTACAGTGGCTATAATTTTATGAATAACTATAGCTCTGAGTCTTTAATGTTAAGTATTTGGAAATTATTTTATGTTTTCTTAATTTTCAGATTAAGAGACTAAAATCTCATCCCTCTATTATCATATGGAGTGGCAATAATGAAAATGAGGCAGCCCTGATGATGAACTGGTATAATATCAATTTTAGTGACCTGCCAACCTACATCAAGGACTATGTGACACTCTATGTGAAAAACATCAGAGAGCTTGTCTTGACAGTAAGTAATGATTTGTAATGCAGTAAGATTTAAGTATGTAAATGGGTCGGGCTTGGTGGCTCAGCCTGTAATCCCAGCACTTTGGGAGGCCGAGGCAAGTGGATTGCCTGAGTCCAGGGGTTTGAGACCAGCCTGGGCAACTTGGCGAGACCTCATCTCTACAATAAAAAAATAATAATAATAGCTGGGTGTGGTAGCACATGCCTGTAGTTCCGGCTACTTGTAAGGCTGAGGCAGAAGGATCGCTGGAGCCCAGGTCCAGCCAGGGTGACAGAGTGAGAGTCCCAACTCAAAAAATAAAAAAGAATGCAAATGGATACTTTTGAATATTAGCTTAGTATATCTTGTGCCCCCTTTTAGGGCAGTCGTCAACAGTAGTGTTTGAATAGCGAGTATGCCATTGCAGCGCAGCAGCCTATGAAAGGATTCAGGGGTGGTGGACTCCTTCGAGGATTAATTTATCTGTGGAGCTTTCCACACGTACACCAAGACTGTGCTTACAATTGCAGGTTGTCACACCCTCCTTGGAGTCTGTCCATGGATTCCCAAAGGTTTAGAATCGCCAGATTAGATGGTTTATTGATACGCCACTTCCACAGTTCTATAACTGTAAATGCTAAAGCAGAATTTGATATTTATCGTATACGAATATGTTGGCCTGTGGTTTAGGGGGCAAAGAGAGAAGGGGGAGCTGGTTCCCAGCCTCACCTTAGGGTCTTTCCTCTACTGCAGTTCTCTTTGCACCACCATTTGTCTAATAGGTGTATTATACAGACATATGTTAATATGAATTGGCCTTTTTTGCGAAAAGCTGCCGCATTTTTTTCAGTAATGCCTTCAAAAGATTTAATTTCCTAACAAACTTTAATTTTCAACATGTGATTGAATAATCTGGTTATTTTACAATTTTGTATCAATGATTAGATATTTTAAATGTCTGGGTATATCTGGAAGAAATTTGAAAAAATATATATAATTTTAAATATATTAAAAATATACATATATGTTTAAATAGTATGTGATATTAGCACCTAAATACGCCCAGGTGAAGGCACTATTACATTTATGAAAAGAAACTTCAGTGAGAATTCATGAAAAGCATAGGTTCAAATTTATAGCTTACCTAACATACTAAGGTCATATGTCATGAAGAATTTTCCTATTCACAAAATGTGATGATATGAACTTTAATTAACGTTTATAGAGCACTTATTTTACAATCTTTTAACTCACAGTTATTGGTGTTATGTTTTCCTTGTTTGATAGATTTAAAAAATGGATTTTAATATCTGAGGATTTTCATTTCATAGCATGGTGGTTAAGTGCTAATGACTCAAAATCCTGTTTGGGCCACTTATTGTTTATGTAATCTTGGACAAGTTACTTAATCTCCATTTCCTTCCTATCTACAAAATTAGGTTAAACATAGGAAGTAATTTTTAAGAATTGTTATGTGGAGTAAGTGAATAATGGCTGGAAGGTACATGACACAGGCTCTTTTTAGTTAATACTAGTCATCATCACCAACCTTGTTGGTTTTATTCAGCAAAGTAGGTCTTCAAATTCACATTTTAATGGCTAATTTTAGCACTACATTCTTGAACTTTAAAAATAAAGGGACTGGCCGGGCGTTGTGGCTCAAGCCTATTATCCCAGCACTTTGGGAGACAGAGGTGAGAGGATTGCCTGAGCTCAAGGGTTTGAGATCAGCCTGGCTAACAATAAATCATTTCTACAATAAATCAAGAAAAATTAGCCGGGCATGGTAGCACATGCCTATAATTGCAACTACTCAGGAGACTGAGGAGGAGGGATCACCTGAGCCCAGAAGGTCCAGGCTAGGGTGGCAATGAGCGTGCCACTGCACTCCTAGTGACAGGGTAAGACTCCAACTTAAAAATAAATAAAAAAATAAAGGGACCTATTTATCTTAAAATTAGTTGTGAGCAGTAATTCACATTTGCAAATTCCTTTGAAGATGGTGCTATATAATAACTACTGTTACTTCTACTAAAGCATAAGGCATTTAAGAAAAAGCACCATAAATCGATCCATCTCCACACTGATTGTAATGATTAGGTTCCCTTTGCACTTCATGCTTTCTTTTTATGGTCATTCTCTTGGTTCACCTTATGGTATCTCTTGGTCCAAAAAAGTTTTTAAGGTCATGACCTGGGAAGAGGTCATCTGTGAGATTTGCAGCAAAACAAATATGAGAATAAATGATTTATAAATGAAAAGAAATTTTAATATATCATTAAGGGCAGATAGTTTTAGACAGAGACTCTTTAGTAATTTTACTACATGACTCAGTTTACCGCATTGTTCAATACTCTATAGGAATGGAGTGAAATCAATCAAGTTTGATCAATCAAGGCCAGTTGACTGGTCTTCTCCTTCAATTTCTTTCAAAGCCATTATAACAGAATATTTTTTTAAAATTTAGTGTTAACTATAGTTTTTCTTTTTTTAATTTTTGAGTTGGAGTCTTGCTTCGTTGCCCAGGCTACAGTGTAGTGGCATGTTCGTGGCCACCCCAGCCTCGACCTGCTGGACGCAGGCAGTCTTTTTGCCTCAGCCTTCCAAGTAGCTGGAACTACACGCATGCCCTATGACACCCGGCTAATTTTTTTTACAATTTTTATTGTAGAGGTGAGGTCTTGCCAAGTTGCCCAGCCTGTTCTTGAACCCATGAGCTCAGGTAATCCCCTCACCATGGCCTCCCAAAGTGCTGGGATTATAGGCTTGAGCCACCGTGCCCAGCCACATCACCTATAGTTTTATCAAGCTTTTTAAATGTTTTAAAATTCAACCAATATCTACTGAATACCTATTACAAGGAACAAGGCCTGATTCCTGATGCTGTGGGTATATACTCTTATCCCTGTGGACTTCACAGTCTACTGCCAGAGTGAAACTTGGAAAAGAATGACCAGTTCTACAGGACAGTGAAAAAAGTGCTATAAAAAAATGTAGTTCCAAAATGCTGGGAACTATGTGGAAGAACCATTAATTTTAACTGGAAGAACCTATAAAACCTTTTGAAGCAAAAGGTGACATTCAGACCAAACCTTAAAAGTGGATAATTTTGAGGCAGAGCATTGTCCAGTAGGTATCTTAGGCAATGAAAACCGTGTAAATAAAAAGATGTGAAGGTGTGTAGTATGTTTAGGAGCAGCAAGCAGTCCCCAGTGCCTGGGAGTGTGGGACTCCTGAATTGCTGTGGGAGAGTGAAAGAGAAAGAACTGTCAGGAAGCAGATCAGAGAAGGACTTTGAATTGTATTATGAAATTAGGGGCTTGTTCAGTAAGTAGTGTGAAGCTAGTGAACATTTTGGGGGAGAGGAGGTACTGTCTGACGCATGTTCATGGAAGATATCTTTACTAGCAAAGATGAGGGAAATGAAAGCTTCTAGGCAAGGAAAACAGTTATAATAACTGAGGCCCCTAAGTTATTGGGAATATATTATATGCCAGACACCAATAAATTAATTATAATTATGATATTAATTAATATCATATATTAATATATAACATCACATTACATATTATATACAGTATTGATATATAATATTATGCTCTATATTATACACAATAATATATTATACTATATAATTTAATTTTTAGAATGTTCCTGCAATGTAAGTAATATAATGTTTATTTTAGAGAGATTAAGTGCTGAAAGTCATAGAGGTCATAGGTAGTATGGGAATAGAAATGAGACGATGTGAAAAAAAAATATTTGAATGTAGAGTTGGCACTATTCAGAGTGACTATGTGAGAGGTGAGAGAAAGGGGGAAATGGAAGATGACTCCTACTTGGAGTCTCTCATCAAGAAAGGAAGCATAGTCCAATACATTTGGGATTCGTTTCTAAGGAATTCTGTTTTGGAAGGTTAGCTTTGAGGTGTTGGCAGGACAACGCAGGTGGAAATGTGAAGCTGGTTATTGGTAATGTGAGTGTAGAGACGAACAAGAGGTCAAGTGTGGAGGTGTGGGCTGGGGGTATCGGGATGTTGGTGAGAGGGGAAGTGGTGGGGACAGGGTGTGGAACAGAGAGGCTGAAGAGAGAGCAGTGCCCATGTGGGAATGGAGAGAGTAGCTGGAGAAAGAAGAATCAGAAAGGTTGGGGAACGCGAGGTAAAAGTACTGAATGAGCAGCCAGAAGTAGAGAGAGCGTCAGAAATCACAGGTGGTAAATATACGGTCATTTATTTCACACCAGTTGGGGATAGGCGGGGACCGAACAAATTGCATTATAGGTAAGTAGAAGTCTGTGAGCAAATTTTGAAAAACATTTCAGTGGAGTGGAGTGACCAGGAATCAGATGTCAGTGGCTGAGGGCTGAGTGGGTGGTAAAGAAATGTGATAGACTATGAGGGGTTAAGTGTATTTTTTATTAGAATGAGGGGGCAGTGGAGAGAGATTTTTTTTAAAAAGAATGAAAGATAATTTATTGCCTTTAGTACCAAAGCTAAAACAAAACAAAAATGACTATAAGACAGAAAAAGTCTGGCAAAAGAAAGGAGTAAGGATTTTTTTTTTTAATGACAGAAGAGAAACAAGAAAAAAAAAAGTGAGTGGATGTATCAAAACGAAAGTGAGACCTAATAGGGAAGAGTTGAGAAATTATTTTCTGAAAGCCTTTTTCTCAGGGAAACCTTACTGGCTTTCTACAATATGTTTACATTTCCAAAGAGTCCTGTATTTTTTTCCTTCAAAACTCTCACCACGCTTATAATTGCTTGTTTAGTGTTGGCTTCACCACTAAATTGCAGTCTACTCTTTTAAGTGGTTCATTGCCAAAGCCATCTGCTGAACCTCCAGTGTGTAAAAAGAACCACAAAACTGACACATCGTAAACAATCAAAGAGATTTGATGTATGAGTACTTGAAGTCATAGATTCTCTCTCTTTCTCTTTGCAGTGCTGAAAAATACCTGAGACAAAAATAAACACTTAACAAATACTTGCTAAATGAATGAATCTCCTCAGTGAAATAGGAAGTGAGCTCATCTATTGAGATTTATAGTAACCACAACATTTGAGTTCTACCTGTGTGCTAGACACAACATTTAATACTTCCATGCTGGCTGCTGTAACAAGTAAATCACAGTATTTCAGTCGTTTACATAGTAAGAGTTTATTTCTTATTCATTAACGTTATAAAATAGCTGCTCCTGATCACAGACACTTCTTTCAAGGACATAGACACCTTTGTATTCTAACTACACCATTTCTTAGGCCCTCACCTGCAGATAGGGAAAGGGGATGAGATAAAGCCATGGCCTCACACAGATAAATGCACACAGCCTCACTTGGGGCCAGGAAGCCACTTCCTAGGGACAGCTTTATATTATGGAAGTGGAAACTCCATTTTGCTGGACACTTAGCCATTTCTTCCACATATGAGTTATTTATTGTTTACAGCACCCCTGTAAAGGAGGTACTGTTATTATCCTCATTTTACAGAAGACTACTGAGGCTTAGACCTGTCCAAAAATAATAATGTTCTGATTTGACATTTAAACTTAAGATCCATCTGACTCCTCTATTCTTACCTGCTAGGCCCACAGTTCTCAAGTGGTGGTGATTTTGCCCCCAGGGAACATTTGGCAATGTCTGTAGGCTTTTTTTCAGGGATGAGGGACTGCTGGTATCTACCTAATGGTTAGAGACCAGGGATGCTGCTAAATAATCTACAGTGCATAAGACTCCCCACCCCCTCCACACACCAAAAACGTATCTAGCCCAAAATGTCAATAGTACCAAAGCTGAAAAACTTTGGACCAGATTATACACGATCCATGATGGATGAGAGTGGAGGCAAAACATGGTTGCAAAGATCAGCAACAGCTGCTGTGAGGGATGAGGTAGCTGTTTGTTATAAAAAGATGTAAAGATGTAAAGAGCAGTGAGGTGCTGGTGGTTGTTGAATGGGAAAGAAGGTAAATGGTCTTACGGAATTTTCTACCAGTTACTTGGTATTTCTAAGAGTTGTTAGCATTTTTAAAGAAGTGAATGGTCTGTACTTTATAAGATGAAAATATTATCCTTTAAAGCATTTTATTTTTAAACTCAGGAAGACGGGAGTCGTCCTTTTATTACATCCAGTCCTACAAATGGAGCTAAAACCGTCGCAGAAGGCTGGGTCTCTAAAGACCCGTATAGCACTTATTTTGGTGATGTACATTTTTATAACTACATCAGTGATTGCTGGGACTGGAAAGTTTTTCCAAAAGCTCGATTTGCATCTGAATACGGATATCAGTCCTGGCCTTCCTTCAGTACAATAGAAAAGGTAAGCCATTGTATGATTTTCCAGTGATTCAGAATGGTAGGCTGTGCACATATATCACCTCTGAACAGTCGTTCAGAGAATCAGATGAAATCTACTATATAAATGAAAGTTTGAGAAGAAGATGAAAGAAAAATTCTTTTTTACTTTGTGGAGCTAAATTCTTATAATCATTGTTTTGGAGATTATAACTTTTCTACATGGCTTTTAATTATGTTCCTTCAGGAGCATTTAAAAATTAAATGGGAGACAGTGGTTGCTTATGGCTGATTTATTATCATATATAAAAATAATTCTCACTTGCTAATTTCTGTATATCCTACAACTGTGTTATCATTTACAGATATTCAGAACTGGATATTTTGGTATAGTAAGAGATGTGAATATGATACATAAACCTTCACTTGATGTTATCCTGTCTTATGTTGCTTCTCTTCCTCCTCCTGTTCTGTTTCATCCATCTACTTCTCCTCCTCCTCCTCTTTCTTCATGTTGTATGTTTTATTTTCTGTATGGATTTTCACATTCTCCATTTCTAAAGATTCCATCTCAGTGTTGTGCGTGCTCTTTTTAAGATAGCTTTATTGAGATATAATTCACTTACCATACAATGTGCTCATTTAATGTGTACAATTCCATGGTCTCCAATATATTCACAGAGTTGTGCAACCATCACCAAAACATAATTTTAGAACAGTTTTATTATTCAAAAGAAACCCATTAGCAGCCACTCCTCATTCTCTCCTATCCCTGCTACCCAAACCCTAGACACCACAAATCTACTTTTTGTGTCTATAGATTTGCCTATTTTACACATTTCATATAATTGGAGACTGGTTTCTTTGACTTAGAGTAATGCATTCAAAGTTTATCCATGCATTAGTATGTCATTTCTCATGTTTTGTTTATCCATTTGTCTGTTGATGGATAACAGACATCAACAAAGTGGAACATTTATGTTATTTCCACTTTTCAGCTATTATGAAAAATGCTGCTGTGGACATTTGTGCATATGTTTTTGTGTGAACATGTGTTCAGCTCTACTGAGCATATACTTAGGAGTGAATATGCTGGATCATATGGCACCTCCGTGTTTAACATTCTGAGGCACTGTCAAGTTGTTGTCTGTAATGACTGCATCACTTTACATATCTACCAGTAGCATATAAGGGTTCTGATTTCTCTACATCAATACTTATTATTTTCTTTTTTTAACGTTTCCCTGGAAATTTACATTAATAAGAAATTTGTATTTCCTTGGTGGCTAATCATGTTGAGCATCTTTTTATGTGCTTATTGGCCACTTGTATATCTTCCTTTGATAACTGTCTGCTCAAATATTTTACTTGTTTTTAAATTGAGTTTTCTTTTTATTGTTGAATTATAAGAGTTTTAAAATATATTCTGGATTGAAAATTTTATCAGACATACGATTTGCAAATATTTTCAGTTTACTCTTTTGATGGTGTCATTTATAGTACACACACACAATTTAGCTTTGATGAAGTCTTACTTACCAATCTCTTCTCTTATCTCTTTTTTTTTTTGAGTTGGAGCCTTACTCTGTCACCCAGGCTGGACCCTGGGCTCCAGCGATCCTTCTGCCTCAGCCTTCCAAGTAGCCGGAACTATAAGGCATGTGCTACCATGCCCGGCTAATGTTTGATTTATTGTAGGTCTCACCAAGTTGCCCTGGCTGGTCTCGAACCTGTGGGCTCAGGCAATCCACTCGCCTAGGCCTCAGCCTCCCAAAATGCTGGGATTACAGGTTGAGCTACTGAGCCTGGCCTCTTATCTCTTTTTTTTACCTTTTGGTGTGGTGTCTAAGAAATTGCCAACCACAAATGACAAAGATTTACTCTGTGTTATTGCCTAAGAGTTTCATAGTTTTAGCTCTTATGTTTAGGTCTGTGATCCATTTTGTTATTTTTAATGTATGGTGTGAGGTAGGAGTCCATGTTTATTTGTTTGCATGTGGGTGGCTCATTATTTCAATGCCATTTATTGAAAACATGATTCTTTCCCCTACTGAATTCTTTTGGCCCTGACAATCAATTGACCAAAAGTGTTAGGATTTATTTCTGAATTCTCAGTTCTATACCAGTAGCATATTTTATTCCACTATACACTGTCTTGATTTCTGTAGCTTTGTCATAAGTTTTGAAATCAGGAAGTGTGAGTTCACCAACTTTGTTCTCCTTTTCAAGATTGTTTTGACTATTCTGGATGTCTTGTATTTCCAAATGGGGTCAGCTTGCCAATTTTTGCAAAAAAATCTTAGCTGGGATTTTGGCAGATAGTGTGTGTTGAATTTGTAGATCAGTTTGTGAGTATTGCTATCTTAACACAATTGAGCTTTCTGATCCATGAACATGGGATGTCTTTTTAAAAATTTCTTTCAGCCAGGCATGGTGGCTCAAGCTTGTAATCCCAGCATTTTGGGAGGTGGAGGCAAGAGGATTACCTGAGCTCAGAGTTTAAGATCAGCCTGGGCAACTTGGAGAGACCTTGTCTCTACAATAAATCAAAAAATTAGCCAGGCATGGTGGCACATGCCCGTAGTTTCACCTACTTAGAAGACTGAGGCAGAAGGATCTCTTGAGCGCAGCAGATTGAGGCTGTGGTGGCCATTAGCATGCCACTGTACTCTAGCCTGGGCAACAGTGAAACTCTAACTCAAAAAAAAATTATTTTTCAGTACTCTTTTGTGATTTTCAGTATACAAGTCTTACACTTCTTTGGTTAACTTGCTTCCAACTGATTCTTTTGGGTGCTATTGTAAATGGAATTATTTTCTTAATTTTATTTCTATTTTTAATTTTAAATTTTTTTAGAGCCAAAGTCTTGCTCTGTAATTTAGGCTGCTCATGGCTCACTGCAGCCCCAAACTTCTGGCCTCAAGTGATCCTCCTGTGTTGGCCTCTCACAGTGTTGGGATTGCAGGCATAGGCCTCCATACCTGGTCTTAATTTCCTTTTTAGAATGTTGATTGAAAATGTATTAAAAAATAAATTTTTGTATATTGAATTTGTCTCCTGCAAAGTGGTCATCTGTAAATAGAGATAGTTTTACTTCTGCCTTTCCATCTAAATGCCATTTATTTATTTTTGCCTAACTGCCCTACCTAGAACCTTCAGTACAATGTAGACAAACTGTGGGTAGAAGTGACATCCTTGACTTGTTATTTTTCTTAGGCAGAAACCTTTTGGTCTTTTACCAACTAGGATAATGTAATTATTTATTTTTTTGTAGATGCCTTTTATAAGGTTTAGTTCTCTTTTATTTACATACAGTTTGTTAAGGGCTGATATCATGAAAGAATGTTGGATTTTGTCAAATGTTTTTTCTTCATCTATTGATATGTGATTTTGCTCCTCCCCAACTTATATAACATAACCACAAAAATTGTCTTAAGACAGTTTCAAAATTTTCCTCAATTTCCCCATCTATATTTGCTTCCACACAACTGTCTACCACAACTATATTTGCTTCTACACAACACCGAAGCTATATTATACTTTTAACTTTGATAAATAATGATGTTGCCGGGCGCAGTGGCTCACACCTGTAATTCCAGCACTTTGGGAGGCAGAGATGAGAGGATTGCCCGAGCCCAGAGGTTCGAGACCAGCCCAGGCAACTTGATGAGACCTTACCTCTACAATACACAAAAAATGTTAGCCAGGCATGGTGGCACACACCTGTCATTCCAGCTACTTGGAAGGCTGAGATGGAAGGATTTCCTGAATCCAGCAGGTTGAGGCTGTGGTGGCTGTGAGCATGCCACTGCACTC
Organism: Tarsius wallacei; assembly: GCA_963574415.1. NCBI lineage: Eukaryota > Metazoa > Chordata > Mammalia > Primates > Tarsiidae > Tarsius > Tarsius wallacei. The sequence continues at coordinate 1,810 of CAUYQG010024090.1, read as the reverse complement.
CAGCCTGGGCAACAGAGTGAGACTCTAACTCAAAAAAATAAATAAATAAAATAATATGTCATACCCTTGGTTTACCCTTTGTTTTTTAAAGATTTAACTGATAAATAAAATTGTGTATGTTTATCATGTACAACATGATATTTGAAACATATATATATGGTGGAGTGTCCATACCACTTTTTTTTATTGCTCCCAATAGTATTCTTTTACTATTGTTTCAAAATGAAGAATGAAGTTCAGTATTCTGACTCAGGTAGGAACATGTGTTGAGAATGAGGAGGAAAGAATGAAGGAAGCAAGAATATTTATTGAGCCGTTGCTCTGTGCCTGTGCCAGGTGCCTGTTCTTTTATTTTTTGAGTCAGAGTTTCACTCTGTCTCCCAGGCTGTAGTGCAATGACGTGCTCCCAGCCACCGCAGCCTCGACCTGCTGGGCTCAGGCAATCCCTCCGCCTCAGCCTTCCAGGTAGCTGGAACTACAGTTACACACCACCATGCCCAGCTAATTTTTTGATTTATTGTAGAGATGAGGTCTCGCCAAGTTGTCCAGGCTGATCTCGAACCCCTGGGCTCAGGGAATCCTTTCACCTCAGCCTCCCAAAGTGCTGGGATTACAGGCATGAGCCACAGCACCCAGCTTTGCCTATTCTTTTATTTAGCAATAATACACCTCTTCCACTTTGACTTGAGGCCCAGGAGGAAACCGAAGCACTGCAGGGCAGGAGTAATATCCATGTCCCTCAGGTAATAAGTAGCATATCTGGATTCAAACTACTGTGTGACTCCAGAGCTAATAGATTTTCTTTGCATTACACTTTTGAAAGATTAGTGTTAGAAATTGTTAAACCTTTTCTTAAATCTGTAAGCATTGCTATTCATCTTCTTTTTTTGTTTGTTTTTTGTTTTGTTTTTTGAGTTGGAGTCTCACTTCTTCACCCAGGTTGGAATGCAGTGGCACGCACGCTCACAGCCACCCCAGCGTCGACCTGCTGGGCTCTGGCGATCCTTCCGCCTCAGCCTTCCAAGCAGCCGAAACTACAGACGCGCACTACCATGCCCGGCTATTTTTTATTTTTATTGTAGAGACGAGGTCAAGTTGCCCACGCTGGTCTCGAACCCACGGGCTTAGACAATCCTCTTGCCTCAGCCTCGGGCCTCCCAAAGTGCTGGGATTACAGGCTGAGCCACCGAGCCTGGCCTCATCTTCTAAACTAGTGGAATTGCCTTGTTTTATGAAATGCCTGATGATGTTCTGAGGTGCGAAACACTATATTTTAGTTTTTAAAAAATTTTTAATTTTAAAGATGTGGGTTACAATTTAGTGTTAGATATAAAAATGTTCATTACGCAGCTACCCTTGTTGATGAGGTGTGCCCCCCTCCCCTGGCAATTTCCCACTACTGCCAATCCCCTCCCCCCTCGTCTCTGGCAGTTTCCTACTACTGCCAGTCCCTTTCTTATAGAATTATGGTAATTGTTCAAGGTCCACTTATGAGTGAGAACATGTGGTACTCAGTTCTTTGTTTCTGTGATAGATCACTCAGTATTATAGACTCTAAGTCCATCCAAGTTGCTGTGAAGTTCATAATTTTGTCCTTTTTTATGACTGCGTAATATTTCATCAAGTGTATGTACATTTTTTTTGTTTTGTTTTGTTTTGTTTTGTTTTTTTTCACATTTTTAAAATCCAATCCTCTTTTGATAGACAGCATGGTTGGTGCCATATTTTTGCTATTGTGAATAATGCTGCAGTTAACATGTGTGTGCAGGTATCTTTTTCACAGAGTGATTTGAGTTCTTTTGGGTATATT
>CAUYQG010024083.1:0-12656 GCA_963574415.1 Tarsius wallacei | reverse complement strand
ATTTCATTTTTTTGTGAGGCTATTGTGAATGAGACTGTGCTTTTTATTTGGGTCTCTGTTTATTTATTGTTGCTGTATAAAAATACGACTTTCTTTTGCACATTGATTTTATACCCTGAGACTTTGCCAAAGTCCTTTATCAGTGCAAGAAGGTTTTTGACAGATTCTCTTGGGTTTTCGAAGTATAGAATCATGTCATCTGCAAAGAGGGATAACTTGACTTTCTCTTTTCCTATTTGGATACTTCTGGTCTCCTTTTCTTGTCTGATTGCTCTAGCTAGGACTTCCAAGACTATGTTGAAAAGGAGGGATGAGAATGTGCATCTTTGTCTTGTTCCAGTTTTCAGGGGAAATGGTTCTAATTTATTATGTTTAGCAGTATGCTGACTGTGTGTTTCTCATAGACGTCTCTTACTGTTTTGTGGTATGTTCCATATGTGCCTAGAACTGGCAATCAATTCCTGTTCAAAAACCTAAGTGCCCCTGCCATAAGAGATAAGATAGACAAGTGGGACCTCATCAAACTGACAAGCCTCTGCAAAGTCAAAGAAGCTATCAAGAGAGCAGAAAGACAGCCCACAGACTAGGAAAAAATATGCCAACTGTATGCCTGACAAAAGCCTAACATCTAGAATGTACAAAGAACTCAAACATGCCAAAAAGAAAAAAAAAACAAACAGCCCCAATACAGAGTGGAAAAAATATGAACAGATATTTCTCAAAAGAAGACATACAAGCAGCCAACATATACATGAAAAAATGCTCAGCCTCACTAGTCATCAAAGAAATCCAACAAATTAAAACTGTATTGAGATACCACCTAACTCCAGTCAGGTTGACCATCATCAATAGCTCAAAAAACAACAGATGCTGGAGAGGATAAGGGAAAAAGGAAATACTTCTACACTGCTAGTACCTAACTCCAGTCAGGTTGACCATCATCAATAGCTCAAAAAACAACAGATGCTGGAGAGGATAAGGGAAAAAGGAAATACTTCTACACTGCTAGTGGGAGTGCAAACTATTACAACCTCCGTGGAAAACAGTTTGGCAATTCCAAAAAGATCTAAAAACCTACCTTCCATATGATTTTGTAATCCTTCTACTGGGAATATAGCTGGAGGAACTCAAATTACTCTATGAAAAAGATAATTGCACACGTATATTTATTGCAGCATTGTTCACAATAACAAAAACATGAAACCAACCATACTTCCCATCAAAAGATGACTGGATTAAAAAATGTAGTACATAAACATGATTGACTATTATGCAGCCATAAAGTAGGACTGAATCATGAATTTAACAGCAACTTGGATGGAATTAGAGTCTATAATACTGAGAGATTTATTTCAGAAACAAAGAACTGAGTATCACATGTTCTCACTCATAAGCAGACCTTGAACAATTATCATAATACTAAAAGAAAAGGATTGGCAGTAGCTGGAAACTGCCAGCGGTGGGGTGAGGAGGGATTGAGGGATTGGCAGTAGTGGGAATCTGCCGGGGGAGAGAGGAGCACACATCAACAAGGGTAACTGAATAATGAACATTTGTATATCTAACCCTGAATTGTACCCCACATCTTTAAAATTAAAAAAAAATTCTGAAACCTGTACTGATATGTGAGAAAGAGCAAACTTGTCTCTTGTTTAGGTTCTGTCATTTCTGGTATACATTAAACAGCCCAACATTCATGGCTACAGATTTAACTTGCAGATTATCAGTTGCAAAATAGAGCAGTCCCCAGTTAAAGTACTAAAAGGACAATGGTAGAAACCAAAGGGTGTAGTGAGATGGGAAGCTAATGTGTTAGACAGGAAACAGAACACACAGGGGGTTTGGTTTTGTTTGGGTGGAAAGAGAAGCAAAACCAACCACAGGGTGTAATTTCATTTTCTATTTCTGAACATATCATCACTGCATTACAACTCAAGAAGTAAGACATAACAGTTTCAGTATCCCACTTATGAACACCTGATGATTGAGATGAGGTCCACTATCAATTACTTCATTGAGTCAGGAAAACAGAAATCATTCTATTATTTAAAGTGTCATTTTGAAATAATTTTAGTTATGCAAAAATAGTAATGATAGTACAACTTCCTGTATATACTTCTCCCAGTTTCCTCTAATGTTAACATCTATATAATCCTAGTACATTGATCAAATTTAAAAAATAATATTGGTACAAAATACTATTAGCTAAACTATGAACTGTTTTTATAGCTATTCTTTTCTTAGCCTCCCTGTCACTGATGTCTTTTTTCCTACTTTTCTGTGATTCTATAGTAGGTGCTACATTGTCCTTAACTGTGGGTTCTTAATCTCTTCCAACTTTTAACATCCTCTCAGTCTTTCCTTGTTTTCATGACTTTGATACTTTTGAAGAGAATTGGTCAGTTATTGCATAAAATGTCTTTCATTTAGGCTTTTCTGATTTTTCTTTGTGATTATATCGAAGTAATGATTTTTTGAATAAGTGGTAGTGTGCCTTCTTACAGTTTCTTAACAGGGACACATGATATCAACCCTTTCTGAATAATGTTATTTTGATCACTTGATAGGGTGATGTCTGCTAGTATTCTTCATTATAAATTCTGTTTTTCCTTTTCTATAATCTATTGATGTATAATAAAGGGAAATCAACTGAGAGTCAAGAAGAGGGAATTAAATTCCACCTACTGGAAAAAAAGAGTATTAAAGAATTTGCAAAAATATCCTTAAAGCAATCACAGTAATTAATAAACACACCTCTTGAATAAAGCAACTATTACAGTGGGTTTCTGAACATTACTTTCTATTTCCCTTATTCTTTCTACATTTGTTTGGAATTTTTATGTAAGAAAAATTTGTTTTTTTCTCCCATGTGCTCAATTATTTCTATCAGTATGAACTCATGAAATGTTTATGCTCAAATAGTTTAAATTTTGTTCATTGGGTTGGAAGTCTTACATCTCATCTTCATATTTTTTTGACCTGCCCCTTTATGTATGTATGTTTGTATGTATGTATGCATGCATGCATGTACTCTTTAATCATGTCCTTATTTTCTGGTGTCACAAGAAGTTTGAATTTCACCTTGTGTTTCTGGGCTCTGGTCCTAGATACAACTATTTTTCCTTGGTGCCATGATTATTAAAACTCATTTTCTTCTAAGTTTTCTTCTAGAAGTTGTATAGCTTTATATTTACATTTAAGTCCGTAATCCATTTTGAGTTTACTTTTTAATAAAATATGAGATATGTGTTAAGATTCATTTTTAAAATTTATTTGTTTGTTTTGGTTAGTCACCCTTCCTTAGACCAGAGATGTTTCTTTTCATTTCTAATTTGCTGACATTTATTTTTAATTATTATTTTTTTATTATGAAGATGTGGGATACAATTCAGGGTTAGGTATACAAACATTGATCATGCAGGTACCCTTGTTGATGAGGTATGCCCCTCCCTCCCCTAGCAGTTTCCCTCAACTGCCAATCCCACCCCCACCCCTGACAGTTTCCCATTACTGCCAAATGCTTTCTTATAGTATTATAATTGTTCAAGGTCCACTTATGAGTGAGAACATATAGTACTCTGTTCTTTGTTTCTGTGATAGATCAATCACTGCGTATGATCAACTCCAAATCCATTTTTAAAAAATCAAGAATGACTGTCAAATTTTGTCAGATAATCTTTTTGCACCAACAGAAATAATTGTATGATTATTTTTAGTATTTACAATGGTGAACTACACTGAATGGCTTTCAAAGGTAAAGCAGCCTTGCATTCTGCAAATAAAATTTAATCGGTTGTAATATATTATTTAGTTTATATTATGCTTAATTTGATTTGTTACTATTGTTAAAGAACTTTGTTGTTAAATATCTGTCTATGTTCATTTGTTTAAATGTATAGGCTATATAAGTGTTCTATTCTCTTTGAATTTTTTTGTTAGTGTATATATTCCAAGTATTGATATATTTCATCCAGGTTCTCAGGTTTGTTAACATGGAATTTTGTTCACTATTTTCCCTTATCATACACTTAAGTTTTGGGGGTTAGTAGTGCTATCTTTTCCTCCACATCTGATACTGTGAAATACATATTCGTTAGTGCTAGTGGTGGTAGTGGTACTATTGATGGTGTTGGTACTGTTAGTCAGCATAACTAAGGTATATATGTTTTATTATTTTTTCAAAGAACCAATTTATGCTTGCATTAATTTTCTCTATTTTTTTCCGTTGTTAATTTTATTTCTTTCTACTCATTGCTATTATTTGTTATTTCTGTTTCTTTTGGGTTTAATTTGTTCCTCCTTTTTTAATTCCTTAGAGGAGAATTTTTGGTTCATAATTGAAAATATTTCTTATTTTCTAATATAAAGGACAATGTTATAAATCGCCCTTAAGGCACTTATCTAAATTTATACAACACATTTTAAGATGTGTACACTTATTTTTATTTAGTTCAAAGTTTGTAGTTTCCATGAAATATGCTTCTTGATGTAATCTTATTTAGAAGTATTGCTTAATTTTCAAATATTTGGGAACATTTTAGGTATTTTTATATTGATCTTTAATTTATCTTATATTCTGATGAAGTACTTCATTGATTTCTATTACTTTATGTATAAGTAGTTTTCATGGCACAGACTGTATCTTGGTTAATATTACATATGCACTTAAAAATGATGTATATTCAACTACCGTGAGTTGCTGTGTTTTATTCATGTCAGTTGGTCATCTTGGTTGATAATCTCATATATTTTTTCTATAGATATACTAATATTTTGCCATATATTTTATCAATTGCTCAGAGATGCATGTTAATGTTGAGCTTAGATTATGCATTTGTCTTTCTTTACAAGATCTATTCTCTTTCGCCTCATGCATTTTGAATCTCTTAAGTTCAGTGTATATAGATTTAGGAGGGTTGACCTGTTTATCAGTGTTTGGGAAACATAATATCTCTGATAATATTACTTGTGTTATTCTTTTTATGAAATTAATATAGTTACCACAGATTTCTTGTATTAGTACTTGTTTGGTATATCTTTCTGCATCTTTTACATTAATGTTTTATGTCTTTACACTTGAAGTTGATTTATGCACCTGAGTCTTTCACGTTTATCTAATCTGAAGTCCTCTATGTTTTAACTAGTGTATTTAGAGTGTTCTCTTTTAAAGTCATTTTTCATGTAGTTGTATTTAAACATACCCTCTTGCTAAACATTTTATATTTTTTCCAGTTGTTTTGGCTTTGTCTTCTTTCTCAGACTCCTCTAGGTTTACATGAGCATTTTTATTATTCAATTTTATCTTCCCTATTGACTTATTTTTTCTCTTTTAAAAAGCTTTGTAGTGGTTGCTCAGGGTTTACACTATAAATTTTTAACTAATATAGGACTACACTTTATCAGTAGTGTAAGATCTTTATAAAAATATATTCCCAATGCTTCTATTCTATCCTTTCACAATTTTTCAGATTTTTCACTTTCATGTATGCTATGAACACAAAGTTATTGTTATAATTTTTGTTTTAAACACTCAGTTATTGTTTATAGAAATTAAAAATGAGAAAAGATAATTGTATTTTATCTTCATTTGTCCCACTTCCAACACTCTTTATTGATTCACATAAATCTAGTTTTTGACTATTTATTATTTTTTTTGACCAAGGAACTTCTTTTTTTTTTCTCTTTTAATAAAAGGCATCCTGCTGCTGCCAGTAGATTTCTTCTGTTTTCTTTGTCTGAGAAAATCTTTATTTCTTCATCATATTTTTGAGAATATTTTCACAGTATACAATTCTGCATTGCATTGTTTTCTTAAGCATTCAAAATTGTTACCTTTGCCAGACACGTTGGCTCAGCCTGTAATCCCAGCACTTTGGGAAACTGAAGCGAGAGGATTGCCTGAACTAAGTGGTTTGAGACCATCCTGGGCAACTTGGCGAGACCTTGTCTCTACAAAAAACAAAAATAAAAAAATAAATAATAAGCTTGGTGTGGTAGCACTCACCTGTAGTTCCAGCTACTTGGAAGGCTGAAGCGGAAGGATCACCTGAGCCCAGTAGGTCCAGGCTGCATGACCTTAGGTGTGCCACTGCATTCTAGCCTGGGCAACAGGAGTGAGACTCCGACTCAAAAATAAAATAAAATAAAATAAAGTTGCTACCTTGTCTTCTTGCTTGTGTGATCTGAACAAGAAGAGTGCTGCAATTTTTATGTTTATTTTCTGTAGGTAACATGTCTCTTTTCCTTTGTATGCCTTCATTATTTTCTCTATTATTGGTTTTCAGCTTATTGAATGTGACATGTTTTGTTTTTTTTTTCTTTTTGTTTTGCTTTTCAAAAAAAATCTTGCTTTGTAATTTTTCTTGTAACAACAACAAAAATTCTAAGCTCTACCAACAGACTGAACGGATCTCCTCTGCACCAAGGGAAACCAGAAAAACTAAATTCCAGACCATTTAGGAAAGGAGGTTGGACAAGAGTCATCATATCTCCTTCCTTTTGAAGTTTAGGCACAATTGACTTGTGTCAACATCAACATTGGAGGTCATAAGACTGACACAACAGACTCTGATACAAAAAGATGCAAAATTTCAACTTTACTCTTACTTATACCTAGCATCACGTGACAGATAGCAGATCCTCAAGGAAACAAATATATATTACCCCAAAATATATTTTTGACATATTTTAGAATGGCCCTACAAATCCATCTTTTGGTAAAATTTACATCTGTATAAAATCTCCTTCCTTAGGTCTCTCCCAGATCTAGGAATTATTTAACTAAGAGTTTGAAACCTTTTAAGTTCCCCAAAGAGACACCAAACACCTTTTCTCTCTGAAGCCTGCTACTTAAAAGTTTCACCTACATAATAAGAACTTTGGCTTCTACAACTATCTTTTATCTTAACTCGTTTTTTTTTTCTACTGATCAAAATTTATAGACAGAGCTTAACTCTTTCACCCAGTTGCCAATCAGAAAATTTTGGAATCCGCCTATGACCTGGAAGCCCCAGCTTTGAGATGTCCTGTCTTTTCTGGCCAAAAAAATTTATACTTTACATGTATTGATTTATGTTTTGTCTGTAACTTCTTTCTCTTTAAAAATGTATAAAACTAAACTGTAACTTAACCGTGTTGGGCACATGTTCTCACACCTTTTGAGAGTGTATTCTGGGCTATGGTCACTCATATTTGGCTTAGAATAAAACCTCTTCAAATATTTTACAGAGATAACATTTTTGTCAGCTGTAAGATATTCGACTATATATTTTGGAATATGTTTATTATTTGGTAAAATTCTTGGTCATTACTTTTTCAATTATTTTTTATGTTCTTTTCTCTATTTTTTTAATATTTTAGAATTCTAATTACACATGTTATACACTGTTTGATATTGTATATATCTTGACTGTATTTTTTTCTCGCCCTTTTTCTTTTACTGTTCAAGTTGTATGATTTTTATTGACCTATATTTAATCTCTCTAATTTTTTTCTCTCTGATATCAAGCTCTCTGAATAGCCTGTCAAATATATCCTTTGTTTCCAATTTTGTGGAGTTTATTGTGTTTACTTTTTATTTCTGGCATTCCCATTTGATTCATTTTTATAGTTTTTTCTCTCTTGTTGAAATATATTTCTGATACTTATGTTGTTTACCTTTTTTTGTTATAATTTTAACATATCAATCTGGTAATTTAAAATTCTCTCTTTGATAGTTCACACATTTATATCATATCTCAATTTGGTTTGAAGAATGCCTTCCATTTTAGAATCTGCATTTATTTTTCTTTTTTTAAAAGGTAACTTAATTTTTAATTAATTATTTTAAATAATAATTTAATTAATTAATTTTTAAATTAAATGGCAGATACCAAGGTTAAAATTGCTTAGACTTGAAGAAAAGCATAAGTTTTTCTGTTGCAAGGACATTGTGGGAGGAGCTGCTGTTAATGCAGATGAGACTGTACTTATTTGGTGTTTGTTCCCTGCTCAGCTTTGAGTCTCCCTGATTGACTTTGAATACTGTGTATGTACGCACATGCTGCTTTTCAGAGATAATCTGACTTCTAACTCTACTAAACCATTAGTTTTACTTGATGCTTGTTAGAGTTCTGATAGAAGCATAAAAGTGGGGACATTCTTTGATTTACTGATTAAATATCAGTCTTAAAGTCTTTGAACTTGTGTCTTAGGAATATGGCTTACAAAAACTGCTTCTGCTTGTCTGCCAGTTGTAGCCATGTATCTTTGCCCTACTGTATAGGTAAAGATTTTGTTTTCTCTCCTACAGATGTTCAGATATAGTGAGTTCCCTTCAGTGCCTCAGAGTAAAGTTTTCTTGCTCATCTCCTTTGGATGAAGCGTTTTTTTGTTTGTTTGTTTTACTTGCTTGTTTTGGGAGGGGGGGACAATAGTGACCTAGAGAGTCTTAAGTTCTTCCTGACTATAGCTCTCTGATTCCTCCTTTTTAAAAGCGTTTACTTTAGAATTGGAACTGTACATTATTCCTTTATTCCTTTAAGTTGTAAATAGCTCGTTCTTTTGCCCTCTTTATAACCAAAGAATGTATTTTCAAAGCTCTAAGAGTCATCTCTTTGAAATGTAATCATCATGAAAGATCATACACTTATCTCTTAGTTTCTGTGGGAGGGTAGGTGCCTAACTTCAATAAGCATCAATTAGCAAACAAAAATTACCTAATCACAATGATCAATCTCCAGAACTTTTCCATTAGCTCACCATGTTGAAAAACCTTTCCACCTTTTATTTCAGTGGAACTGTGTTCAATCTCTCTCCCCCACTCCAATAGTCTTACCAAATAGCCTTGGATAAAATCCTCCTTTCCATTAAAAAAAAAATGCTATTTTTCTTTGACAATGAGGAAGGTGATTCTGAGTAGACTTTTGGTAATAGCAATGTTCTGCTTCCTTAGACAGGACTAAGTTGTCTGGGGGAAATTTTACCAGGATTTAATGATCATCCCAGAGAACACATTAAAAGGTTCTTAGGAGAAGAGTCTGCAAATTCCTGAATACAAGTGGAAATTCCTGAATACAAAATCCTCAGGAACTTCATACTCTCAGACCAATCCATAGTCAATGATTAGCAATGTATTAAACATCTCTGCCTGAATCTTCTTATCAAATTCTATTGTGTTAGATGGTGACTGTCTGAGGTCATTCTATGATCATCCCTGTTTCTCCCTACAGACATCTGTCTCTCTGCAGATTTTATCTTAGTTGTTTGCCCTGTGAACTCGGTTCTGTCATATTCAAAGAGGTCCCTATAGCTCAGCTTGTTCAATCATTGTCTTGTTATAAGGGAGGGAGTGATTCTCTTTCTATCTCTTTACAAATCTGACCAGATACTGAACATTTTTAACAGATAGAAAATAATGTGGTGATTTTAAACATTGAGCTAAAAAGAGAAAACAAGCACTGAGACAACACAAAAGCAATGACTTCAGAAAATAGCTACTACATCTAGGGCTGGGGGAACAAAAGAAAGAGGTTAGAGTTGTGAGAACCTAGAACTTTGGGAAAGTAATCCCACAGATATAGGGCTCAGAACTAGGAGCAAAAGGGCACTGCCTAGCATCTTCAGTTTTCTGAGAATCTAAGAGGAGTACCCACATGGAGCTTGGACTTAGACCTCTTAGAATGGCTAGCTAGTGCTACTGCCTGAGAAAGGCTACAGAGAAACTAGCTATAAGTATGGTGGTGGTGATGGTGTGGGGGTATTAAATAGAAAGCTGAAAGAAAGAAAAAAAAAAAAACTGCTGCCATTTTAACTACTTACCCATGCTGCTTAGGTGAAGCTAAGAATAGTGAGCAAATGAGAAATATTATGGTTAGTAAAACTCCTCCAGATTTTCTGTCGTCTCTCTTTTTAATGATTGCTATCTGCTGAATGTTGCATTAATACAGTTAGCAAAGAAAAAAAAAAACAAAGCAACTCTTCACTCCAGCACCACTAAAGTATCAAAAGATGGACAAGACACAGAGAACATGATTCAATAATTAGCACAAAAATATCTTTGTATTACTCTAAAGAGTAGGTTTATACTGTGCCAAATTATTATATACAAATATAAATGTAATATGTATTTCAAATATTTAAAATATTGTACCTATTGCAATATGACTTTTTTAGTTGCAAAAATATATGAGAAAGATAAAGAGACAGAGAGAGGGACAGATAAATTACTAGTTCTATTTTAAATCCCGTTGTTCTTTTCTTGCTGTTTTGTTTTTATTGTTTGTTTCTTTCACCTTGATAGAGGAGATATGGTAGTGCTAGAATCTACAAATCTAAAATTTTAAGGCTATTAGAATGACCTATTCGTTTCAACAGATGCATTCTCTAAGGGCAGGAATCTCCACGGCATAATAAAGACAGCTTTGAAAAGCATATCATTAGAATTGCAATAACATATTCTCAGTACATCATGTCACATTATGGGTACATTATCCTTCTGCTGTGTGAGTTTGATTCCCATTATCACAAGGAGAAAAAAACAAAGAAAATTAAATAATAAGGTTTGCTTTGTTATAGGACTTATGAGTTATTGTTGCTAATTATTTTTAATCAATATTACATGGAGAGAAAACAGAAATTTTGTGCATCTACTACTTTTTGATTTTTCTACATAAATTTTGAATGACTGTTTCTAGACTCATTTTATTAGAATTGACTTTTTCCCTTAAGAATAGTTTGTTCTTATAACAAATCATTTAAATGCTACTATATGAAAAGTCGCAAGTTTTTCCAACATTAATATCGCGATATTCTGTACATAATGATACTTAATGTTGAAAAACAACAAGTACATATTTGCACAGGAAGCCCAAACTTGTTGAGATGCACACTGTGTTGCTTCAGTGGCTGCCTTTCTCAAAACTTTAAGATACTTGCTGGCTATTTAAAATGTGTTTGATATATAAAACCAGGGCACACTCCTTTAAGTTGCATCCCTGACTGGATGAGTAATTAGATTGCTAAAAGTGAACAAAAAAGGACATACAAACAAAGAATTTTTACCAAGAGTTGTAGTAACATAGTTGCAGCTCCAGCTGTATCCATGTACCCATTTATTATAACTGAAAAATCACAATCTGTGTGAATTCTTACATTTCAATGTGCAAGTAAACCTGCATACTAGATGGATATAAGCTGGTCCTTATGATTCAGAGAAAAAAAATTCAATCAGGAGCAAAACATAATTGAACATTTTGTTCTAGTGGTGTTGGTATGGGTGAATAATCTTATTTGCAGTTTAAATATATAAGCTTCGTTGCTATGTTTAAGTTTTGTGATCTAACTTCAGTGATGCAATATTAGTTATCTTAAATGAGAAAAGGTAAATCATTTTTTTTCCATTCAAATGGGAAAAAGTAAAACAATATTGAATTATATAAAAAATATGGTGAATTTTTCTCTAAACAATATGAGCTCTTCTTACATTTGCTTTGGGTATTGGAAATAGTTAAATAACCATTTTCATCTTGTTATATGTATCTGTATACATGATTCATAAATTTTAGTTTGAGATATATCAAAGATTGTGTACAAGTGTGATTGTGTGTAAGAATGAAATACATTTCTTACAAAAGTCATGTTCACCGATCTATATTAACTTCCCCAAAATAAAGAGAATATATGTATACAATTTAAATTCTAAGCAAATGGTAAGTTTAAATGAATAAGAAGTACTAAAATCATTTAAAACTATATATAATAAAATGTGAAAATAAACAGGTATTTTGAAATAAAATAATAGATAATCAAAACTATTCTTACGGGTATAGAAAGAAATCCATAAGTATAGTTTTAAAACTGTTTTCCAGTATATGCTGCTCATCTTAAGGTACATTGTTGAATAATAGTAAGTACTCAAATGCTTCCTGAACTGAAACAGATTTTAAAATTAAATATTTTTATGAAAGAACAATAATAAAATTACAATGTATCCCAGGCTCTATTTTTTTTTTTTTTTTTGAGTTGGCGTCTCACTCCGTCACCCAGACTGGAGTGCAGCGGCCGCTCCCGGCCACCGCAGCCTCGACCTGCCGAACTCCCGCGATCCTTCCACCTCAGCCTTCCGAGTAGCCAGAACTACAGGCACGCGCTACCACGCCCGGCTAATCTTTTGATTTATTGTAGAGATGAGGTTTCGCCTGCCCAGGCGGGTCTCGAACCCGCGGGCTCAGGCAATCCACTCACCTCAGCCTCCCAAGGCGTGGGATTACAGGCTGGGCCACCGAGCCCGGCTCCCAGGCTCTATTTTTAAAAGGCTTGGTGGCTCAGCCTGTAATCCCGTGCTTTGGGAGACTGAGGTGAGTGGATTGTCTGAGTCTGTGGGTTCAAGACCTCATCTGTACAATAAATCAAAAATTAGCCGGGCGTGGTAGCGTGTGCCTGTAGTTTCAGCTATTTAGAAGGCTGAGGCGGAAGGATCGCTGGAGCCCAGCAGGTCGAGACTGCGGTGGCCGGGAGCGCCTCCAGTCTGGGCCACCGCACTCCAGTCTGGGCGACAGAGTGAGACTCCAACTCACAAAAATAAAATAAAATACAATAAAAGAGTGATATGAGCCGGGCTCGGTGGCTCAGCCTGTAATCCTACACGTTTGGGAGGCTGAGGTGAGTGGATTGCCTGA
>CAUYQG010024081.1:0-18074 GCA_963574415.1 Tarsius wallacei | reverse complement strand
TCAGCCTTCCAAGTAGCTGGAACTACAGGCGCGCGCTACCACGCCCGGCTAATTTTTTGATTTATTGTAGAGATGAGGTCTCGCCAAGTTGCCCAGGCGGGTCTCGAACCCGTGGGCTCGGGCAATCCACTCACCTCAGCCTCCCAAGGCGCGGGATTACAGGCAGAGCCACCGAGCCCGGCTGCAAAATATTTTTTAAGAGCAATAACGGGGATGGGGGCTTCCCTGGCAAGATGACAGACTAAGAGACAACAGCAAAAACCTCCCTCAGTAAACTCCTTGCTACGCTGCCTAAAAGCTCATCGTTAAACTCACAAGAAAGAAAGAAGAAACCCCAGCAGCCATGCAGAAGAGAGAACCAAAAAGTGACCTGTGAGCTGACACTGGGGATGAGCTGGGGAGCTGTAGTTGAGCCGGACAACCGAGGCACTTGGGTTGCAGTGTTCATACGGGGATGGTTGCTGAGGTCTTGGCCAAGATGAAGAGGGAAGACTAAAGCCCGTGTGTGGGACTGGATTGCCAAAGAGCTGCAAACTCGGCAAAAGGGTGATATCTGAGCTCGGGCTACTAGAGCAAATTATCATAAGGTAGCTTTGAAGCAACCGAAGTTTGGCTGATGCGGTGGCTCAAGCCTGCAATCCCAGCACTTTGGGAGGCCGAGGCAAGAGGATTGCCTGAGCTCAGGGGTTTCAGACCAGGCTGGGCAACTTAGTGAGACCTCGTCTCTACAATAAATCACACAAAATAGCTGGGTGAGGTAGCGTGCGCCTGTAGTTCCAGCTACTTGGAAAGCTGAGGTGGAAAGATCGCCTGAGCCCAGCAGGTTGAGGCTGCAGTGGCCATGAGCATGCCACTGCACTCCAGCCTGGGCAACGAGTGAGACTCCAGACTCAAATAAATAAATAAATAAACAAATAAGGAAGGAAGGAAGGAAGGAAACAACCGAAGTTAACTTCCTCACAGTTCTGGAGGCTGGAAGTCTGAAACCAGGGTGCCAGCATGGCCAGGTTCTGGTGAGGGCCCTCTTCCAGGTTGTAGGTAGCCGCTTTCTTGTTGTATCTTCACATGGCCAAAGGACAGCGAGCTACCTTTCTGGGGTCACTTTTATAAGGGTCCTAAATCTACTCATGAGGGCTCTACTCTCATGACCTAATCCCCCTTCAAGGCCCTACCTCCAAGTACCATCACATTGGAGACTATATTTCAACATCTGACTCTGTGGGAGACAAAAAATACAATCCCTGACTTGTGGACCAGAAAAAATTAATCTATCAGCACAGTGAGCATTTAAGAAAGGAGCTCATCCCATCACCTTTTAAAGTTAAAGAACTCTATTTACTGAAGCATTTCTTTAGTTGCAACAATTTTTTTTTTTGAGTTGGGGGTCTCACTCTGTCTAAGCTAGGATGCAATGGCACAATGACAGCTCCCCAAGGCCTCGACCTCCTGGGCTCAGGCAATCCTTCCACCTCAGTCTCCCAAGTAGCTGAGACTACAGGTACATGTCACCACACCCTGCTCATTTTTTAATTTAGATGAGGTCTCATGATGTTGCCTAGGCTGGTCTCAAACTCCTGGGCTCAAGCAATCCTCCCGCTTCAGCATCCCAAATTTCAGGAGTGAGCCATCATACCTGGTCCAGAGTTGTATTTGTTAATGCCAATGCCAGCGACATTGACTTCCAGGTCCTCTCTGTTGAGCTTTGGGAACTGAAGGCATGAGACATGTTGAAGGGAGTCAGAGTTTCCCTCTGTAAATTCCACCACATCCAACGTGTTGTTACAGATTTAACACATCTTTTTCCCTCTTAGGTTTGTCATGATTCTTCATTGCTCTTGTTATAAGTTCCTATAGGTTTTGAGTGGTCTGCTCCTAACCCTGTTTCCCCATAAATCCTTCTTAGTTTTGCTGTGTGATATTCTGAGTGCAGACTCTGATTTACTCTTTTATCTGTTAGATGCAAGATGTTGTGCTTGGTGTTTTTGGAGAAAAACAGATGACTGCCACATTCATATTACTGAAGCCCATGCAATCTAAAAGAGAAAATAACAGGCAAGTTAAATAATTATGACATGACCAAAATGTGGCAAAGTCCATACGTGAAGGACAAAAAGTGCAAAGAAAATTCAGTTAATTCTGGCCTTTCATTAGTCCGTACTTTAACAGAAAAAGCTAAACACTTATTAGTTATTTGGGAAGAAACAGAAAAATTGTTATTACAAAGTTGCTGACAGTTTTTAACATTCCTTAATTTTGTTGGCAACACCTTGGATTTCATGTGGGCTTCCTTTTTCGTGCCCGGTTTTATTTGTTTAATGTTGCAGTCAATGATTATTCTCTATCAGTTCATGATTGATCTTGATAGTATATAAGTGGTCCTGTAAAAAAGCCAAAGTAACCCTCCAGTGAGCTTCTACTTATCTGGAATGTTTATATGAATAACACATGGAAGATATAAGTCTTCATCAAACGTCGCTACTGTAAAAAGGGACAAGATCACAACCATACAAATTTTGAGAAATATCAAGGATCTTACTCTTGGCATCTATACTCTGTGAGATGGATCCAAAGAACTGCAGATCAATAAATAGCACCCAAGATAGCAAGATTGTCAGCACTGACATAGACCTATGCCACACTTTTCAGATTTATGCCACACCTCCTATGTTCTTGCTAAAATGGCCACTTCAATATCTGTTAATTATGTTAAAGTTTATTTTACACCAGTGTTTGATAACTGTTTTCAGATTTTTTGTAAAAGTGATAGTCCTTAAAAAAAAGATATTTCTAAGAACACTTAACATAAACTTACATTACTCTAGAAATCTCAGGGACTTTTATTAGAAACTGTAGTGAGACATCACCAGGAATAGCAGAGTAAGGATCTCTAAAAAGCTACTTCTCCGTTGAAGCAACAAGACTACTGGCAAAAAGAGTCAATATCAACTTTTTCAGAACTCCAGAAATTAGGCAAAGGTTTGCAACAATCTATCAAGAAAACATAACAAACACATATGCACATAACAACAGAGCTCCAAAATATAGGAAACAAAAGCAGACAAAATGAACAGCTATGAAAGGAGAAATAGATAAGCCAACAACAATAGTTGGAGAGTTCAAGCCTTACTTTTAGTAAAAGATAAAACAACTAGGCAGATGAGCAATGATAAAATAGAAGACTTGAACAACTCTATAGCACAATTATACCCAACAGACATCTATGGAACACTGCACCCAACAAGAGAACAAAACACATTCTTCTTCCTTTTTTTTTTTTTTTTGAGTCAAAGTGTCACTCTGCTACCCAGGTTGGAGTGCAGTGGGACGCTCACGGCCACTGCAACCTCAACCTGCTCGGTGATTCTTCTACCTCAGCCTTCCAAGTAGCTGGAACCACAGGTACATACCACCACATCCAGCTAATTTTTTTATATTGTAGAGATGAGGTCTCACCAAGTTGCCAAGACTGGTCTCTAACCTCTGGGCTTAGGCAATCCTCTCACTTCTGCCTCCCAAAGTGCTGTGATTACAGGCATGAACCACCATGTCCAGCCAACACACATTCTTCTAAAGTATACATGGAAAATTCTCCAGAAAAGATCATATATTAGGACATAAAACAAACCTTGATATGTTTAAAAGGACTGAAACAATAGACGCCTACTTCCTGACCACACTGCAATGAAATTAGAAATCAGTTGCAGAAAGAAATTTGGAAAATTCACAAAAATTAGGAAACATACAACTAAAGAATCAATAAATTAAAGAAGAAATCACACAGGAAATTAAAAAATGCTTTTAGATAAACAAAAATAATGTCTGTCAAGAAAAGAGATTAATAAGTGTATTAACTTATTTATTATAAATAAATTCTAACTTTAAAAAAAACTTTTAAAATGTTGTTTTTTAGTGGTTTTTTTTGTTTGTTTGTTGTTTTTTCTTGAGGACAGTTCTCACCTTGATACTCATTTTTTTTTTTTTTTTTTGAGTTGGAGTCTCACTCTGTCACCCAGACTGGAGTGCGGTAGCACACTCCCAGCCACCGCAGCCTCGACCTGCTGGGCTCCAGCAATCCTTCCACCTCGGCCTTCCAAGTAGCTGGAAATACTCATTTTTGAAGAGCAGTGATCGGGGCTGCCACTCTGGTGTTACTAGACTAGAAAAAGTTTTATTAATTTTTAGTAAAGGGAAAAAACTAGCCTACAGAGCCTAGCAGGGAGGGCAGAACGTAAAAATACCCCCAAGCTCACTCTTTGACATTCTGGTCTTCTGCCAGTGGGCCAAACCCAAATGGAAGCCAGAAGCCAAGGAAGCCCTCTGCTGTAGTCCATAAAGATGAATCTTGCAGGACCCCAAGCAGAGCAGATGACTGGAGAGGAGAGTTGAAGGTGCAAATGGAGAATGCCTGACATCCATTCTTACATCACACTGCATGAGATTTGAAGTCAGAGGAGAGCCCGAGTCACCTGGTTTGGAATGAATTCTCACCTCTTGGGTAGGGAAGTGCAGAACATCTTGATTTCCTACCACACGAAGACACTAAGAAGTAAACCAAAGTTGGGTGCAGAGGCTCCCACCTATCATCCCAGTGTTTGGGGAGGCCAAGGCAGGAGAATTGCCTGAAGCCTGGAGTTTGAGGTTACAGTGAGGTATGGGCATGCCACCACACTCCAGCTTGGGGAAAAAAGTGAGACTCCAACTCTAAAAATAAGAAAATTACATAAAGGTACTTTTAGGAAAACAAGATGTAGTTGTCAGACAAGGATGTCCACCGTGGATATCTTTTATAGATTTCAGTACTGTTATAATTCCAAACAGCTAGCTAAAGCACAAAAGTGAAAATGAAATGTATCATAAAACCAACTGACACCTGATCACTGGGTCTTCCCTATCCATGAGAGATTTTTTTAAAAACTCTAAAAACTTTTAAAGAAATTGCTTCTCTTTTTGGTAGAGCTCCAAATGAATATGAGGGTGGAGGAGAGGGTAGCTAGGTCACAGTCTTAAATTTCTTCTTTTTTTTTTCAGTTTAAGTGCATTTTATTTTTAAGCTATCTACATGACATGGTTTTGTCTTTAAAACAACACCTCTACTCCAAATAAATCACAGTCAAAATAAGGAACTCAAGATGACATCAATCTCATTTGTCTTAAGTTCTGGAGTTGTGTGGATGAGAAGCAGCAGCCAGTTATGATGACAGGTGACAGATTCAGAGTATTGCCAAACTTGTTAACATTTTTTCCATTTCTAAACCATCCTTAAAGGAAATCGTGTATGGGGTCATACCGTCCTCAGCAGATTGTCCAGTAGGGCAACCACACCATCTGGATTCATGTTTTCACCAAGAAAGAACTGGTAGTTTTTGAAATTGGCAAGGATGTGTACTATGGGTTCTGTAGTCCCTGTCGTAAAAGGTTTTACTCTTTCTGCCTTTGATTAATTACATATGATCTTTCACGCATGTCCTTTTTTTTGGAATCAGGATCTCACTCTGGTACCTAGGCTGGAGGTCAGTGGCACACTCATGGCTACCACAGTCTCAACCTGATGGGCTTAAACCATCCTTCTGCCTCAGCCTCCCAAGTAGGTGGGATTACAGGCACCACTCCACCACTCCCAGCTAATTTTTTTTATTTCTTGTAGAAACAGGGTCTCACTATGTTGCTCAGGCCGGTCTCAAACTCCTGGGGCTCAGGTGATCCTCTCACCTTAGCCTCCCAAAGTGCTGGGATTACAGGCATGAGCCACTATACCCAGTCGGTCTTTGATGTACTTTTTGTAGTCTTCTTTTGTGAAGCTGTTTCTGGCAAGTGATGGCTCACGACAACAGCAATACCAGTGATTACTCCGTATTCTGTTCCTTAGCCCTCAGAGCCTTCAGAGGAGCCATTTCCACCAAAGAGCAAGTTTCCAATGTTACCCTCTGTCCTACTGACCATCTTCCCTGCCACCTCCAGGCTCAGCCCATCCGAGATCTCCTGGATCCTTGTAAATGTCAAAGAACATTTCATTTTGCTCACTGTGGCTGATGAGGTCCTGGCAGGTAACCATGAGAGCGGCAGAAAGCAGATGAGGCAGTGGTATCTTAGCAGGAGCCCGGGGCTCGGAGCTCAGAGTAACCTGGGGCAACCAGAGTGGAGTTAGGAAGTAAGGGGGCTGGGTGGAGGGAGCAGGCAGAAAAGCCAGAGTTGCATTTCTTTTTTTATTATTATTTTTAATTTTTTGTTTTTGGTAGAGACCAGGTCTTGCTATGTTGTCCAGACTGGTCTCAAGCTCCTGGGCTCAAGAGAGCCTCCTGTCTGAAAATGCTGAGACTACAGGCATCAGCCACCACCCGGCCCAAAATTGTATTTGTTAATGCCAATGCCAGGGACATCGACTTCCAGGTCCTCTCTGTTGAACTTTGGGAACTGAAGGCGTGGGATATGGAGAAGAGAGTTGAGGCTTCCTTCTGCAAATTCCACTGGCAACTGTGAGCATAACCCTGAACATCACTGGTGGGTGGGCCATTTGCTCCAGCCAGTACCGTGCTGCTGGGTCTGAGTACTGGCATGGCCTGGGAGGTATTGAAATCTTTCCCTCTAGTGATACTATAGCATCAAGGCCAGCACAAATAAGGCCCTGACAGTTAAATGATCTCTGCTAGTGAATTCTAGAAACTGTAAGTTTGGGCACAGGGTGAGAGCAAGCTAGATCGGTTATCATTAAGATACATTCCTTGACACTTCAACATGTAGATTCATGGCATCTTAGTGCAAGAAGGAATCTTAGCAATGATAAACAGCTAACGTTTGAGGGATACTTACATGCCTGGCACTATTCTAAGTGTTTTGCATGAACTGATCACCCAATATGCCTATTTTACTGATAAGAAAACGTAGCATACAGTAGTTAAATTAAGTTGTCCAAGATCACTCAGCTAGTAGGTGGTTGACCCAAGAGCTAAAGCAGAGCCTTGCTTTCTCCACTAGACCCTACCTCCTAGAGAGAAGAAGCTAGGTAACATTAACTCAAATATAAGCAACGCAACAGAGGACTAGAGAGAAGAGAACTGCCCCATGTGGCACAACTAGTTACAGAGAAAGCTGGCATTAGATGGTCTTCCTATTCCTAGATCACTGTGTTTTCCTTTTTTATTTATTTATTTTTTATTTTGGTAGAGGCAGGGTCTCACTATGTCAGTCAGGCTAATCTTGAACTCCTGGCCTCAAACGATCCTTCTGCCTCCCAAAGTGATGGGATTACAGGTGTGAGCCACCACACCCAGCCCACTGTGTTTTCCATGACATGATAAAGAAAGAAGAAATGTTCACTATTTGACGGTTGCCTGTTCTACCCATTACAACATGGAAGCAAAAATGATGGATGCGTGAGGAACAGAAGAGAACACCTAACTGAGCCCTGTATTTTTTTTTTTTTTTGAGTCGAAGTCTCACTCTGTCGCCCAGGCTGAAGTGCAGTGGCACACTCACGGCCACCCCAGCATCGAATTGCTAGGCTCCGGCGATCCTTCCGCCTCAGCCTTCCAAGGAGCCGGAACTACAGGCGTGCGCTACCACGCCTGGCTAATTTTTGTTTGTTTGTTTTTGTTTTTTTTACTAATTGTAGAGATGAGGTCTCGCCAAGTTGCCCAGGCTGGTCTTGAACCCACGGGCTCAGGCTATCTGCTCGCCTCAGCCTCCCAAAGTGCTGGGATTACAGGCTGAGCCACCGAGCCTGGCCTGAGCTTTGTATTTTATCTAAGGTTATGACTTGATACAGTTCCCCTTTTCTTTTGGGGGGGTGTGCTCGAGCAACGCTGACATAAATAGCTCTCTATGTTCTTCCAATCCTGGAGGGCACCATGTAGCGTGGTGAGAGTATGCACCATCAGAACAGCATGCAAATTTGAATGTGAGGGAAACTCATTTGATTCTCCATCTGTCTCCCTGTTTAATTACTTAGCCATAAATTAGCACTTTTTACTAGCTACATTCAGCAAATGTGATCAATTCACTGACTCTAATGTCAAATAAGGAATATTTTTTACTTTCAAGTATTTAGCCTTTTAATTCACATTCGCATTTCGAAATACAAATTAACTGTTGAAATCCACCCAACTATAATGTTGAGGGATTTTTTTTTTTTCTGTCTTCTCATTAATGACATTTCTTTGATTGAATCATTGATGAGATGCTTTTTTGAAACATGGCTTTTCCCCCTAAAGGGCAAGAAAAGAAATCGCTTTCAACACTTGAAGGATGTAATTAGGAAACATATCATGAACAGTGTGAACTCAGGGCCTTAAAGACACAGAACCCGTAACACTGCTTACATCTGTCTGCTTACTTTGAGACCCACCTGGGCAAGCGAGACCTCATCTCTACAATAAATCAAAAAATTAGCCGGGTGTGGTAGCGCGTGCCTGTAGTTCCGGCTACCTGGAAGGCTGAGACGGAAGGATCGCCGGAGCCCAGCAGGTCGAGGCTGCAGTGGCCAGGAGCAGCCACTGCACTCCAGTCTGGGCGACAGAGTGAGACTCCAACTCAAAAAAAACAAAAAACAAAACATCTGTCTGCTTACAGCCTGACAGGCCACATCCTGCCTCTACACTAACCTAACCGGACTCTAACCAACAGCAGAGGAGAAGCACCTTCCCAGCCCTCTCTTGCACGTTTCTCCCTAAGGAAAACACTTCTCCAGCTTGTCTGTTGGTGAAGTCACCCCATATTTGTGGGACACACTACATGCTGAACCACTCTCCAGGCCCAAGAGAAAAATATAGAGGATGAGGCAACTTTTGATATTCTTAGAATATCAGGGATGAGATCAGAAATAGAAAGTGCTTTAAGGAAACATATAATAAAATAACTATATGTGTATATGCCCACAGTAGAGCACCCATATCCCGCTGCTCCTTATTCCTTGGTGACAGAATTTCAATTTTATTTAGGAAGATAATGTGCCCAGCTCCAGGCAATGGATCAGAATTGGTTGAAGCCAATCATGACAGTCTTGTTCCCTAAAGTTCCAGATCTTTTTCAGGAGAGCCATGGGACATAATTCTAATTAAGAAAGTATAATGGGAAGTCTCCTGGGAGCTTCCAGGAAAGCTACCGGCTTCTTGATGTATGCTGTGTGGTGCTCCTCCCACCCCTTCCTGTTATGAATGTAGATGTGATATTTGGAGTGGTGAAGCCATCTTGAGATCGTGAGTGGAAGACAAAAAGAACTGCAAGGATGCCAGCCCTAAGATCTTTGAGTGCCTGAACTAATGCCAAGAGCCACCTACCTTCGGACTGCTTATTGCATGAGAAAAAGAAATCTCCTGTTACATGCAACTAAATACATTCCCAGCTAACACATATATAAGTGATAACATCTATTTACATGCAAAAGTAATCAAATAAATTCACAAAAGGGGAAAAGATTCTGGGAAGTTAAGAGTTAGTTCAATTTCTGTTTTCCAATTGAGCCTCAAAACACCCAGCTGGTCCAATTTCAGTTCCTCAATTGGATGTTGATTCATCAACCTACTAAGACAGTGGGTTCTAATGTGTGGTCTCCAGACTGGAACAAATGCAAGAGAGAGATGTGTTGGTATTTTGAATGATGTTTGCAGCCAGCTCTGAGAGAAAAGAGAGGCGATAAATAGTCTGACTGGTTTCACTGTTCCAAACTCTCCATGCACAGTGTTGAGCGGTTGCTAAGTCTTCTTGCTAAGGAATTTCAAGGTTAGCCCCTCTGGAATCTGGTGAGAAGCTTTCCTGACAGACTTAATAGACCAGGAAGAAACAAGAGCTACACCCAAAGTGATCTGCAGGTTCAGTGCAGTTCCTATCAAAACCCCAATATTATTTTTTGCAAAAATGGAGAAACCAATTCTCACATTCGTATGAAATTTCAAGAAGCCCTGAATAGCTAAAAAAAAAAAAAATTTTTTTTTAAACTTTAAAAAGAAGAACAAAACCAGAGGACTCTATTCCTAGTTTTAAGACTCACTACAAAGCAAAAGTAATTAATATAATGTGGTAATGGCACAAGGGTAGACATACAATGGAATAGGATTAAATCCATGTATATATATGTCCAATTGATTTTTGGCAAGGGTGCCAAGATCATTCAATGGGAAAATAGTAGTCTCTACAACAAATGGTGCTGGACAACTGGATTTCCACAGGCAAAAAAATGAAGTTGGACACTTGCCTTGCCCCATATAAAAAAAAAATTAAGTCAAAATGGATCAATTACTTCAATATAATAGTTAAAACCATAAAACTCTTCAAAGTAAATATAGGAATAAATTTCCATGACTTTGAATTTAGCAATGGAGTATTAGATATGATACCAAAAGCACAAGCAGCAAAAGAAAGTACAGATAAACTGGAATTGATCAAAATTAAAAACATTTGTTCTTCAAAGGACATATCAAGAAAGTAAAAAGAAACCTACAGAATGGGAGGAAATATTCACAAATTATATCTCATAAGGGTTTACTATCCAGAAAATATAAAGAACTACTACAACTCAACAACAAAAAGACAAACAACTCAAAACGGGCAAAGGACTTGAACAGACATTTTTCCAAAGAATGTAAGATACACAAATGTTCAATACACACATGAAAAAAATACCCAATATTCCCAGTCACTGGGAAAATGCCAATTAAAACTACAATAAGGTACCACTTCACACCTAATAGGATGACTATACTTTTAAAAAATGGAAATTAACAAGTGTTGTAGGGAATGTGGAGAAATTGAAACTCTTATATATTGCTGGCAGGAATGTAAAATGGTGCAGCCCTTGCGGAAAACAGTCTAGTGGTTCCTCAAAAAGCTGAACACATGATCAGCAATTCTGTTCCTTACCCCCAAAAATTGAAAACAAGGACTCAAGTAGTTACTTGTACACTAATGGTAATTGTGGCATTATTCACAATAGCCAAAAGGTAGAAACAACCCAAGTGTCTATCAACAGATGAATGGACAAACTATACAATGGAGTGTTATTGAGCCATAAAGTTCAGACTTCATGCTACAACTTAGCTGAACCTTGAAAACATTATGCTAAGTTAAATAAGCCAGACACAAAAAGACAGACATTATATGATTCTACTTATTTGAGATATCTAGAGTACAGTAAGGCTCCTACATACAAATCCTCAAGTTCAAGTTGTGAACTTTCTTTTTTTTTTTTTAATTGCAAACTTTCAGAGATGGGAAGGTATATTTGCATGTCCAATATGTAAGTTAATTCATGTGTCTGGCATGCTTTTTATTCTTTAAAAATCTTACTATACTGTAAGATTTAAAATGTTTTCTTTGCTCTTTCTGTGTGTTTTTAGTATATTATTTGTGTGAAAAGTATCATAAACCTATTACAAAACAGTACTATATAGCCGATTGTGTTAGTTGGGTACCTGGGCTAACTTTGTTGGATTATGAACAAATTGGACTTAACAAACGGGCTCTCAGAATGGAACTCGTTCGTATGTAGGGGACTTGCCGTAAGCAAATTCATAGATACGGACAGTAGCTTAGAAGTTACTGGGGTTTGGGAGAGAGGGAATGGGGAGTTACTGCTTAATGGATACAAAGTTTCTGTTTGAAGGGATGAAAAAATTTTGGAACCAAATACTGTGACAGTGACACAAATTTAATGCACTGAATACCAATTTAAATTAGTTAAAATGGCAAATTTTATATTATATACATTTTACCACAGTATAAATATAAAAGCAAGCACTGGGGCCCAGGGCCCTAGTGAAAAGTATGATATCCAGTCATTTGGTGTGGGCTTTTCTCTTGATTTCTCACTGTCTCCATGAGAACCCAAGGATATTCCTTACCAAGAGCTCCGAACTACATACTCAGCAGCCAAGGGTCGCTGCCCTGAGGAAGCTTTGGGTTTTTCTTTCCTTTTAATTAGTGATCACAACTGGTGATAGCAGGTATTTTTTTCTCATGGGCTTTTTTTCTGACAGATGATCTATGGACCAAAATCTGAGAAGTGCCATGCTTTGAACTGAGCATAGAGTCTTGCTCTTTCCATACTCTTCTTCTTAAATTGAGTGGGGTGTAATCCAAATGTCTGCTAACTAAAGAGAACCAATTTATGTAGCATCCAGGTTTGTTCTTCCCCTACTTTTAAGGGTCAGAAGATCAGACTTCTCAGGAGGGGACCTATGTGCTCAGCGGTTATTCAACTCAGTCCATTGAGGTAAAAAAGTAAATTGCAACTTTTATACTGGTTCCCTACCTTTTCCTTTGTTTGCCCTCTACCTTTACGTGTTTTATGTAATATCAGTAATATGTTTGCATAGTAGCACCTATTAAGGAGACCTGAAAAAAATCAGAATTATCTTTTGGAGGGTAGGCCCCTTGTAGAATAGGCTACTCCCACTGAGTAAGTGTTCTAGGGACCCATCGGCATCAGTGTGCCAGCTAGCATTGTCATAAGAGGTTGCACTTGGCTTCAGTGAATTTTGTTTTGGAGATTCTTTCCATTCTTTCATAATGGGTGATTTATGAGTGCACCTGCCCACACCTTGCAGAGAGTCCACAGTTTTTGACCAAAAATGGCATGACCCCAGGCCCCACTCTCCTTATTCACCTGATCTCACCCTGATTGGCTTTTTTTGTTTCTCTGGATGAAAAAAATGTCCTCAAAAGGAAATGTTTTGCCAATGTGGAAAAGGTGAAACAAAAAAATGGCAGATGCACTAGAAAGCATCAAAATTGACAAGTTCAAAAACTGTTTTGAGCAATGGAAAAAGCATCTCAATAGGTGTATTGCAGCAAACACTTTGAAAGTAACTGAAGTTTAAACATGTAATAATACGCAATTTTTTATAAATAAATCCCAGTTGTGGGGGGGTCCCCTTTGTATGTTATATGTGTTATTTAATGATATAGCTGACTACTGAACAATGTGGGAGTCAGGGAATTGACATAGACAAACAGTCAAAAATCCACATATAACTTTGAGTCCCCAAAAACTTAGCTACTAGTAGCCTACTGTTGACCAGAAGTCCGCCTATAACATAAACAGTCGATTAACACCTATTTAGTATGTTATATGCATTATGCCCTGTATTCTTACAATAAAGTCGGCTAGAGAAAAGAAAACATTACAAAAGTCATAAGGAAGAGAAAGTATATTTATTCTTCATTAAATGGAAATGGATCATCATGAAAGTCTTCATCCTCATCTTCTTCATGATGAGTAGGTTGAAGGGGAGGAGGAAGGGGAGGGGTTGGCCTTGCTGTCTTGGGTGGCAGAGGTGGAAGAAAATTCACATATACACAGTCTAACAATTAAGTTTGTGAACTTGCCACTGGTCACTTACATTTGCAGCCCTGTACAAACAACCCGGTAAGGTTTCATAACTTTGGTATATTAGTGTCTCACAGGTGTGTTTGTGTCACCATGTGGTGGTGTCTTGCCAAGTGGCGTTCATGATTGTTGTTGCATGTTTTTGTGTGCCATCGAGAGAATGTCAGAGCTGAAACATTAAATTTCTTGTTAAACTTAGCAAGAGTGGAAGTGAAATCAGGGACATGTTAGTCCGAGTTTATGGGGATCATGCCATGAAGAAAACAGCAGTGTACAAATGGATTAAACATTTTTCTGAGGACAGAGAAAGCATCACCAATGAAGAGAGGTCAGGATGGCCTGTAATGAGCAGAACTAATGAAAACATTGCAAAAATTCTTCAAATTGTATGTCAAAATCATTGACCGACTGTGGGAAGCATAGAAAGACCAAATAAACATTAATAAAGAAACAGGAAAATCTTAATTGAAAATCTTAGAATGAGAAAGGTGTGTGCAAAAAATGGTCCCAAAGGAGCTCTTGCATCACCACAATGTACCAGCTCACACAGCACTGTCTGTGAGAGACTTTTTAGCCAGTAAACAAATAACTGTATTGAAACACCCTCCCTACTCACCTGATCTGGACCCCAGTGACTTCTTTCTTTATCCAAAGATAAAGGAAATATTGAAAGGAAGACATTTTAGTGACATTCAGGACATTATGGGTAATACAACGACAGTTCTGATAGCCATTCCAGAAAAGGAGTTTCAAAATTGCGTTGATAGGTGGACTAGGTTCTGGCATCAGTGCATAGCTTCCCAAGGGCAGTACTTTCAAGGTAACCGTAGTGATATTCAGCAATGAGGTATGTAACACTTTTTCTAGGATGAGTTTGTGAACTTAATTGCCAGATCTTGTAAGTTGGACCGGCATAGCTCAAAACTTTGTGTTGTTGAAGGGTCAACTATATAATTACATAACACATATAATTAAAGAAGAGGAGCATGAAAGGAAAGCAAGACACTACAAGTCTAAGATCAGGTCAAAGGATGGAGTTTGTAATAGTTATTGTTGCTTCTCAGATTTTGTTCAACTGATCTTCTATCAGATAAAAACCATGGGATAAAAAAATCAGCCAATCAATTCCATACAATTGAGTGGGGTATCCATGCTTTTCTTTACATATGGAGGTATTTGGTCAAAACAGGCAGGACACCACTGCTTTAGTGTCTCTGGGGAGAGGGAAGTTTCTTCACTTTCCCTACTGACTGGGGTTTCCTACAGCCAGCTTCCCTGCCACTCCCTACCTCTTAACTAAGGCTCTCAGTTCTCTCTCTGTGCGGGTTTCTCTGTAGACCCACAACTTCACCACCTGCTGGTCCATGATGAATCTGTCTAATAGATTTACTGAGGACTCTGGGGCAATAGAAAGGGATTATAATTCATAATAGTAGGAAACTTAAACCCAAATATTCAACATCTTGGTTCTGAGAAGCTCCTTATTTACTCCCACCACTAGGAACTTTGCCCGGCCTATCTTCTCCCTTGGTCCTGGCCTCCTACCAAGTCAGTGGACATCTTCTCTCTCATGCGAGAAGCCTCTTCTACCTTTAAGAAGCTTCTAGCAAATTCTAGATTCCTATTGCTTGCTCACACGTAACAATGCAGTACTATCTTTGCTCACAGCTCTTCTTCCAGACTCTAGACACAGAGGCTTGACCTTTGACAGTCAAAATCTGCCCACTGAGGGTGTTTTCACAGACCTAAATGGATTCAGAAGTCTTTCCAGATAGTGATTCCAAAGTGTGGTCCAAGAACCAACATTGAGCCCCCAAATCACATATGTTCTTAATTTAAAACACAGATCCCTGGGCCCCAGTCCAGTGCTACTGAATCCAGTTGCAGATGGGGAGTAGCCTGGGAATCCTGCCCCATCAGGTGATTCTGGCACACATTAAGGTTTGAGAACCACTGGTTGGGCAGGTAGGTGCCTTGACTTGCAGATATGGTATTTTTCTTTCGGTTACAGTTGATGCTAAATGTGTTTAGGCAAATTTATGTTTTGCCCTGTTTTACCCATCCCTTCCACCTGGGTTCAGACTATTTTTCCAAATCACATCTTTGATCAGTGTTTAAATGTGACACCCCCACCCCCCGCCCCCAGGAGGATGAGACCCACTGGTGCATAGTTGGATGAACTGATGGTGCCTCTGCAAAGATTAGAAAAATGCGTCCCTTTCCCTGGGGACACATCCCTACACCAGGACAAGATACAAGCCAAGTAGCTGTGAGCTGGGGTTCAGCAGAAGACTGTTGTCAACAACCTACACTCCCCTGCCTTTGTGGAAAACCAGGTCGAAATAGTAATTATCTTAGCTCCTCACTCAGATTTGCACTATCCAGAGGAAAATTAGTAAGAGCTAGTGCCTAAATTTCCTGGAACCAGGATGAAAAACAGCTGAAGCATCAAAATTCAAGCTGCTGTGATGAGTTTGTTTTCTTGATTACTATTGAAGAAAAAAATCATTCTGACACTTGTTTAAATGGTAACAAAGACTATTCAGTACTATTCAAGACTATTGCAATTGGTGTCAAGACTACCACAACAGGGAAGGAGATTAGCCTCAATTCCAAATACAACAAAGACAGCTGAGGATTGATAGCCAAAACTAGCAGAGGGAGGGGGTCAGTGGAGGGGAAATTACCAAGAGGAGACATCTTGTTATACCGATTTAAAAGGATACTTGCTGAAGGCAGGCTGGAGTGATCAAGGTTGGGGGATCCCGTCTAAACTGTCTTAGCAGGATTCTTCCTGCAACAGGACTAGGCAGCCCTGGCAAGAATGATGGCCAAGGTCAAAACCTAGACAAGAAGAGGGCTTGGAGGAGCCCAACTAAAATTCCATCAAAGAGTCTGTCATTGTTTAATGGTGTTGTAGTTTGTCTTCTTGATTACTCAGTAGTACTATTCAGGTCTGAAACACCACAGTGCCCTCAGGGTCTATAAATAGAGCAGGTTGTTCCTTCACTAAATGGCCCCAGGAGACAGATTTTCAGGTTGTTAAGTCCAGCTCTGATATCGTGGTTGTCACTTTTCTTATCATTCCATCAGCTGTCATTTTTGTTCTTGTCAGCACACTCATCTTTCCAATTTGCTGTTTCTAGTCTGCTGTGAACTGGGGAGCAGTCTTGCTAGGTTTGTGTCAAATATGTTGAATTAGAATGGCAGAATTCTGGTTGATCGTTCTGGAAGGCCCTTAGTCAAAGTCCCCTTTAAAAGCCCGGTGCTACTTATCTTCACCATTTCACCATTTAGGATTTTTCTCCCTCTTTCTAGGGGGAAAAAAAAAAGAACAAATCAACACTGGTAAATGTCGCACTCAAGGAATAAGAGCTGCATGTACTTGATTCAAAGGTATAAATTTCACAGCACTGCAAGAAATTAAACATATGGATGCTTGCAAAACTCTTGTGAGAATTCTGTTCCAAAGATGGGAAAGGGGCGGGCTCATTAGGTCATGGGAATGTGATTGGATGTTGTTGCTGTCAGTCACATCTGCTCCAAGAAAGGCCATGAAAGTTCCAGCACTTTCTCCTCCTTCTGAGCAGATCCCAGTTGCAAACTTCTCCTACAAGTTTATGGGTCTGTTCTGCTCAGACACGTGCAAACATAAATGATCTCACCAACAGAGCAGAAATCTGCATGGATATCATTTTTGACTAGAGAATAAGGAGAAAGCCAAATGACTCTGAGAAATGTAGTTTGTAGGCATCCTGCAACATTTACCTCATCACCAAGAATTAGATGGAACTAAGGGAGAGAATCAGCCTGCCTTCTGTATTTGGGTCAACAAATACAGTGCTTTTTAAAATGCTTAAAAGTTGAAAAACAAGATGCTTAAAAGGTTTTTTTAGACCTTCTTTTTAAACTATTTGCATCTAACATAAGAGTAAAAAGACCAAATGAGAGCCAGAGGAGCTTTTCTGTGAATAAAGCAGGTAAACCTCAGGGCATGGATTTTATGACATTGAGGCTCCGACTTGTAAACTTTCTTGCTTTCTTCTGGGCTCCTGGGTAGATTCCAGATGGCTGAGCTCTAGGCGTAATAAGTTGCTCCCTTGTTTTTTTCTTGAGTAGGAGTCTCACTCTGTCACTCTCATGGCCTCTGCAGCCTCAACCTGCTGGGCTCAGGATCCTTCTGCCTCAGCCTTCCAAGTAGCTGGAACCACAGGTGTGCACCACCATACCCGGTTAATTTTTTTATTTATTATAGAGACAAGGTCTCGCCAAGTTGCTCAGGTTGGTCTCTAACCCCTGGACTCAGGCAATCCTCTTGTCTCGGCATCCCAAAGTGCTGGGATTACAGGTGTGAGCCACCGCACCCGGCTAAATTGCTTCCTTTAATAAAATCAATATGAATAATTTGCTCTTGTAGATTGTTCCCTTGCTCTAATTCACCTTTTTTTTTTTTTTTTATGCCCTGTTGAAACCTGAAACTCTGAGTTTCACATACGAGAAAGAGAAGTTCCCTCTGCCAAGCCAAGGGCGTCTCTTTCTACTGAGGGAGAATCAAGTGGCCTGTTTGCTCTGACAGTGAGAGTTTACTTCCTGTTCTCACTGTTCTCACCTGGATGGGTGCAGATGGTCTCTCTGGCTGCTCCCTGAATATGGAAACATCGTGGGCTCATTCCAACCTGGTATTTTTCAATTATTTTGGGTGATCAATCTTAAGAATTTATATGAACGTGTGTGTGTGTGTGTGTGCGCGCGCGTG
>CAUYQG010024080.1:0-28251 GCA_963574415.1 Tarsius wallacei | reverse complement strand
ATGGCTGAATAGTGATCCAAGGTATATATCAACCACATTTTCATTATCCATCGATCACTTAATGGGCATTTAGCTTGATTCCACATCTTTGAAATTGTGAATTGTGTTGTGATAAACGTACAGGTGTGGGTGTCTTTTTTGTGTTACAACTTTTGTGTCTTTAGGTAGATACCAAGTAGTGGCATTGCTGGATCAAATGGTAGATCTACTTTTAGTTCTTTGAGAAATCTCCCTATCGATTTCCATAGAGGTTGTATTAAGTTGCACTCCCAACAACAGTGTATAAGCATTCCCTTTTCACCACCTCTGTGCCAACATCTATTGTTTTAAAATTTTTTTTATAGTGGCCATTCTGACTGGTATAAGGTGATATTGTTATGATTTTGATTTTAATCTGTACTTCCCTGATGATTGTTGAGCATTTTTCATAAGCTTTTGACTATTTATATATCTTCTTTTACGAAATGTCTGTTCATATCATTTGCCCACTTTTTAATGGGGCCATTTGCTTTTTTCTTGCTGATTTTTTTTTAGTTCTTTGTAGGTTTTAGATAATAGTCCTTTGTCAGATATATAATTTGTGAATACCTTCTCTGATTCTGTAGGTTGCCTATTTACTCTGTTGATAATTTCTTTTGGGGTGCAGAAGCTTTACTGTTGTTGTTGCTTAAGTCGCACTTACTTATTTTTGTTTTGTTGCATTTTCTTTTGGGGTTTTAGCCATAAATTCTTTGCCTAGCCAATGTCCAGAACAGTTTTTCCGAGATTTTCTTCTAGGATTTGTATGGCTTTAGGTCTTACATTTAAGTCTTTAATCCACCTTGAGTTAATTTTTGTATATTGTGAGAGATAGAGATCCAGTTTCATTCTTCTGCATGGGGTTATCTAATTTTCCCAGCACCATTTATTGAATAGGGTATCCTTTCCCCAGTGTATGCTTTTGTCTGCTATGTTAAAGATCAGCGGGTTGTAGATATTTGGTTTATTTCTGGACTGTCGGTTCTGTTCCACTGGTCCATGTGTCTGCTCTTGTGCCGGTACCATGCTGTTTTGGTTACTATAGTCTTGTAGTTTAATTTGAAGTTGGGTAATGTGATGCCTTCAGCATTGTTCTTTTTGCTTAGGATTGCTCTGGCTATTTGGGTTCTTTGTCGGTTCCCTAAGAATTTTTAGGATTGCTTTTTCTAATTTTTCTGTGAAAAGTGACTTTGGTAGTTTAGTAAGGATTGCATTGAATCTGTAGATTACTTGGGTAACATGGTCATTTTAACAATACTGATCCTTCCAGTCCGTAAGCATGGGATATGTTTCCATTTGTTTGTGTCCCCTACAATTTCTTGCACCAGTGTTTTGTAGTTGCCTTTGGAGAGATATTTCACCTCCTTGGTTAAATATATTTGTAGGCATTTTAGCTTTTCGGCTGCTATTGTAAATGGTATTGAGTTCTTGCCTTGATTCTCAGCTTGGTCGCTATTGGCGTAGAGCAGTGCTACTGATTTGCGTGTGTTGATTTTATTTCGTGAGACTTTACTAAATTCATTGATCAATCCAGGAGTCTTTTGGAGGAGCATTTAGAATTCTCTAGGTATAAGATCATATCATTGGCATACCGGGATACTCTATTTTCTTCTTTTCCAATTTGGATACCCTTTATTTCTTTCTCTTGCCTGCTTGCTCTGGCTAGGACTTCCAGCACTATGATGAATAGTAGTGGTGCCAGTGGGCATGCTTGCCTTGTTCCAGTCCTGAGAGGGAATGTCTTCAACTTCTCTCCATTTGTAATGAAATTGGTTGTGGGTGGAATTTAACTCTCAATGAGACTACAACAACTTTTATGTTGTTGGAGCTATTTATACGTTAGGGACATTACAGCTATTTTTATGTTAGGAAAGTTAAAAGTTTATTAGAAAAATTAGCATATGAAGGTTTTGCAGTTATTGCCACAGTACTGTCTTTCAACTTAGTTTCATGTTGTTCAATGTTTATGTACTATAACTATGTCCATCTTGTCCATGTGGCTTTTGAGTTCAGTAAGAATTCCTAGGATTATTTCAATTCATAACTCATGGATGTATTCACTTAGCTTTTCCTATGAAAGTTATTGTTTAAGCCAGGCTTGGTGGCTCAGCCTGTAATCCCAGCGCTTTGGGAGGCCGAGGTGAGTGGATTGCCTGAGCCCGCGGGTTCAAGACCTGCCTGGACAACTTGGCGAGACCTCATCTCTACAATAAATCAAAAAAAAATTAGCCGGCTGTAGTAGCGCGCGCCTATAGTTCCAGCTACTCGGAAGGCTGAGGCAGAAGGATCACCAGAGTCCAGCAGGTCAAGGCCGGGAGCGGCCACTGCACTCCAGTCTGGGTGACAAGAGTGAGACTGCAACTCAAAAAAAAAAAAGAAAGAAAAGAAAAAAAACGGTAGGGCTGCAGAGTTCTTGAGCCAAGGAAAAGACAAGTTATATCCTCATGTCCTGGACATATACTTTATTTAAAACACACTTGAAGCTAAATAGAACATTGACCAGAGAAATAAAAAGATAAAATTTGCGTGTTTAGAGAGATCTTTCTAACTGTGCTCTGAGGTGTGCAGCAGAAGATGGCAGCAGTGATCAAGGGATGTCCAGGTGTGACAATATTAGAGTAATCTTAGTAGATAGTGGTGTCAGTGGCCTTTTTGTACAGTGGATCAGTATCAATAAATGAGATAAACACGCATCTCAGCCGTTTCAGAGATTGAAATTCAGATCATAAATTTGTGCCTCTATACATAGAGATATTAAAAGGTTAGGGCCAAATATTCTCATTTTCTCCCACATATATTTAATGTTTCAATGTATTATGAGCAGTAAGTATACAATTGTATTCAAATATGTCCTCTTCGTTATCCCTCTAGAAGAAGCATGTTAATACAATCAAAATATTTAGAGAAGACAGAGGATAGAAATATATTAAAATATAACATTGGAATTTTCAGATCAATTAACCTTCATTAACATTAAGATTTGAAGAATCCTAAGAAGGACAAAAAGGTACTCTTTTGTGTGAGTGCTTGATCCTCTGTGTAATAACAACCTGCCTCCTTTTGACATCATCCTCCCTTTCCAACAGCATCACAGACAGTGACTGATGAAGTAATGTAGGATTTGACAGGGTAATCAGATGTCCCCTTTCTCTATCGAACACTTGTAGGCCCTTAAAGATTCGTGATGTAACTTTTACTTCATCCCTTGCTTCTTTAACTGAGTTCAGCAATGAAGACTCTTCTATCTTCTTATTAGGTATATCTCAATTAATCCTCAATCAGCACTCTCTTCCTATTTTTCCTCACAATTTTTCTGTCCTCCACTGTCATCTTACCATCATTTTCTTATCAGGAATTGATTAAAGTTTGTGTCCCTAACGATACAGGCAATACTTAGCCAACCTTAATCCCAGGGACCAAGCAGGTCCATCCAAGATATCTGGTTTTGTTGACAACTGGAGTGGGCTGCATTTTTCCTCAATCCAGGAATCACTGCTGAGAAATGACACATAGATGAGAAGTCTTCTTATTCTGACACCTCATTTGCCCAAGCATCTATCAACTGCTTCCTTCTTCCCCAATGTTCTACTCCAGAATTACATGGCTTCAGGAAACAATGCAGAAAACTCATGTCTGTTTTTTGTGTTTTTTCACCTTTTTGTGTGTCCCTGCAACTGATGAAAATTTTCCATAGCTATTCAGTGAAAGTTATGTGGGCCTTAACATCATCTTTATCTTTTCTTGGTATTTTTCTAGTTAGGTCTTGGAGTCTGGGAAATCAGCACTTATTCCCACATTGGGCTCGCCAACACAGATTGCTGTTCAGAGTTGGCAAGTTATCATAGTGACCAGACATGTAACTGACAACATGATTAATAATTATCATCTTTTTGCTTCCCTTCAGTCTTTGGGGACATTCCCTGAAAATTCTAAAATACAAGTGAAATTCTTTATTGTCAGTTGTAGAATTTTGCTTATACAAGGACCTATAAAATTAAACTTTAATTATAACCAGTGTGGATTATAAGAGGAGTTATGCATAAGGAAGCAGTGGGCAGGAGGGAGCTTGATGGTTGAGAGACAAGTTCTGGGAGAGAAAGACTGCATGATAAGATCAGAGAGGTAAAAAGACAGGAGCGCCTTCCAGCATGGAGCTCATCTAATTTTGAGCCCTCTCTATGAAGATGTTGCAAAATCTAACAAGAGCACAGATTAGAAAACCCAGGGACCATCTTCTGGAGAATTCCCACCTTGATCCTCTGCTGATGATAAAAACCAGGATGATGGTCCTTAGCAGAGACCACTCCTACAAGAAGGCTATCACCACCATCCACTCCCATCCCATCCTAGAAACCAAAAGGACCACCTCTACAAGGAGTCCGGCAGCAACAACCTCCCCCATCTGGTCCTGAAAATCAATAAGGACCACCACCACAGGAAGGCCATCATCATCATCTACCCCATCTCATCCTGGAAACCAACAAGGAACACACAGACAAGGAGGCAATCAACATCTGCCTCACCACTCCCACGGAAGGCCCCAGGGACCACCACAATCTTTCCAGAGGGACAGACCACCAAGAGGTCCCCAAAGCTAGCCACCCCAGTAATCTAGATTTCAATGTCTGGTGTTATTCCAGTCCATTCTTCATCAAAAACTCTCATTTCTATAGCTTTTGATCTTTGTTGCTCCCATGAATTAACTGGAAATGCATTGAAATTGCTTAGCACTAAATCCTAATCCTAAAAATTTTATTCAGATAGTGTGAGATAAAGTTGCATGTGTTTGCATTTTTCATGAGCTAAGTTCATTCTGATTTTGAGAAACGCTACTTCAAAACTTCCATTTTCTTTTTGGCTTATGAACAACAGAAATTTATTTCATACAGTTCTAGAAGTTGGAAATCTGAGGTCAGGGTATCAGCATATTCAAGTTCTTGTTAGAGATGTCCTCTGGGTTGCAGACTACCAGCTTCCCATTGTATTCTCACGTGGCATGGCAGATAGCAGGGAAAGGAATCATCCTCTCATGGTCCTCTTATATGGACATTAATCCCATCCATGAGGGCTTTGACCTTATAGCTTCAACTAATTCTGTCTTGCAAAGTCCCCGTCTCCTAGCACCATCACACTGGGGAATGAGGTGTCAACATAGTAAGTTTTGTAGGACAAACATTTATTCCAGTCCAGATGCCTCACATGTTCCTCATACTCCACACAATCAAAACTGAACATTGCCTCTACACATCTGCTTCAAAACTGAACATTCTTTCTCTAAATCTACCTTAGACATTTATTCTCAAAAGCAATTTCTCCTACCTTTCTCTGCCTGTCATATTTAGATGCCTACCCAGTTCTGCCAAGTGCCACTCCTTAAAATATTATCCCATCACTCTCCATACTGGCTGTAGCAGCATGGTATTGGAACTTGGCTGCTATAGTAGCAGCATCTCAGTTGAGCAGGGGAGACAATTACTTGCTTAGAATCTTGGCAAAACTTCCATTTTCTTAATGCTCATCCATTGTAAGTTGAGTTAATAATGAGGAAGTACAGATGTGTTCTTCCTTTGGCACTCCGAATTCTGTTCTTAGATATAAGAAATCACCATCTCAGGTTTCCACCTTGAGCAGTCTTTGTCCAGAACTGCCTTTCACCAGCCTCTCAGGTCCAGTATCTTAGCCAAATGATACTTGAATGTGATGCTGCTAAATGTTGTCTAGCTTTGTACATACTTACCTTTAAACTTATACATGCTTATGAAAAAAGAAAAAACTAACTCGACTGAAAGGTGTGAAGCTAAATTGTAAAGGTATATCTCATGCCTTCATCAAATTCATCAACGTTACTTGCTTTGGACATCCCCTTTGAAATATGTATGTGCATGTAAGTATATATATAATCTTTTTTTCCCCAAGTGATATCTTGCTTTACATGTAGATCGTCTGTTGCTCATTTATAAAAAAATGTCTTACAGAAAATTTCCTCATCAGTTCATAGACATAAATGTTTTGGTTGTTTCTCTTTAGTTTTCTACAATTGTATACTATTCTGTTATGTGACTGTGCCATAATTTTTAACAATATTAATTAGTTGACACTTAGGCTGGTTTCAGTTTGTGAGTATCATAGCATGTGTTGCAGTGAGCATCTTTGTATTATACATTGCTACCTTGTATATTTTTAAGAGAAACAAAACATAAACAACCTAAGAATAATCTTTTTCCACAAATTGTAAGCAACAATTTAATGCACATTATGTTAGGTACAAAGAAAGAATGAACAAAAAGAAATTAGGAAGGAGAGGAGGGAGGGAGAATGGAGATAGAAAGAGGAGATGGATTCTCACCTATTTTGTTGCATTCATATCAAAGGATTAGATACTTCCTGCCATATAAAACCTTTTCTATAAAATTCCTTGTTTTTTATTTGTTTCAGGAAGTGAATAGGAAGAGAATAGTGTTTCAAAATGCCATGACATTGGAATAAAGCAATCACAACTCAAGTTTCAATATACCAATAAAACAATCAGCATGCAATTTGTGATTACTCTCTTTCTGGGTGTTTCTGAGTTTGAAATTTGAGGGCCATGAACACATTCTAACCACATCTGGGACCCCTTCTCAATTATGCTTCCAGCAAGTTTTCTTTCTTTCTCATACCAAAGCCAGATCCTAGTGAACACATTGCATTTTTCCTCCTCACTTCTGGGTTCTGTAGCACAAATCCCAAATTAAAAAACATATAGTCCCAGGCAACCCTTCGGGTTTCCTCCCACTTTGGAAGCTTTTCTGTCCTTTCAATAAATCCTACTTTCTAAAAAAAAATATACACACACACACACACACACACACACACACACAGAGAGAGAGAGAGAGAGAGAGAGAGAGAGAGAGATCTCCCAGATCATTTACTAAAATTCTCGTAATTTTAGGAAAACAGGGATATATAACAAACGAGAGGAAGTTACAGAAGTTGAGGAATCCTAAAAATTTCCAGAATAATTGTTCTTGGATTCCCAAGAAATAAATGTGCTCCTATGCCTTAGCCTAGTGTTCTAAGGAGAACTAGAATGTGGTTCTGCCTGCAAATCACTATACTCTTTTCTTCTAATTTTTTATTTGCTCATTTCTCTTACTTCCTTTGTCTTGATCATTCTTTATCAAAACCTGAATGGGTTTTGTAAAACAGCCAGTGTGATGTCATTTAAGGGGCAAATAATTTGTAGTAAAACTCTATTATGTTCACAAAATTTTCATAAAAATTTTGCTTTATTTTAAGGTAGTATAAATTACCAAATTTGACTCAAGAAGCTAAGGGGAAGTTGAATAGAAGACTACCCTGAAAGACTGTGTGGTGGCTCATGCCTGTTATTCTAGTACTTGGGGAGGCTGAGGCAGGAAGATCCCTTGAGCTCAGGAATCCCAAACTACAGTAAGCTATGATCCTGCCACTGTACTCCAGCCTGGGCAACAGAGTGACACCCTGTCTCTAAATTTAGAAAAAGCAAAAAAAGAAAGAAAATAGCTGAGAGGAAAATGGAAGTTGCCAGGAAACTGGCTGCATCCACCGCTCACTATCATATTCAAAGTCAGTGAACATAGCACATTTTAACATCTAATTTTCATATCAAAGTACACCTAATCTTGAAATATTGACATTTTTCTAAAATATAGAAAATGAGAACAAATGTCTGAATTTAATCTGTGATGTTCATTAAACAACATTTAAGACTGCAAAGATATTCCCTTAGGAAAAACACTCAAGTACATCAGCAAGGCAATGGTATGCTATAAATAATACTCTACCTTGAGGGAGAATTGCAATAATGGTTTAATATTAAACATTGGCCACACCTTACTGATGGCCACAAGAGTTTAAATGAGAAGTTCAAAGGAATTGAAACAGAAATAGCTACTACATTTACCAACTGGGCCCTGTTCTCTGGCTTCTCTCCTGCTATACGAGGTGAAGCCTCCCTGCTCCTATGTTTTACCTTTGCACTGGATCCCAACAAATACTGCTTAATCAAGAATTTTTCTTCTGCAGTTGTGTCCAAACTCTCCCCTGCCTCTTTAATTTGTGCCTTTTTATGAGGCCAAACCAATCAATACAAACCTGCTAGTATCTTACAAAGCTTTCTGTGCACTCTTGACTCCTCTTTATCTAATTCACTATTTGTGTGATATCTCTACTGCAAAATTCCTTGAAAAGACTGTCTATAGTTACTGCTCCTCAACTCCTTGCCTCCCATTTTCTCTTCCACACACACCACAGAGGTTTTTGTACTTATCACTCCACTTCTGTGAAGTTCATCTGTGACCTTTATTCTATCAAATTCAGAAGCCAATTCTCAGTCATGTATCTCACTTGACCTGTCAAATTTCGACCTCACTGATCACACCATTGTTTTGGAACACTTTGTCAACACCTCCAGGGACCTCCCACTCACTCCTAGGGTTTCTCCTACCTCTCCTCTTTCCCTCCTGCAACCATCAACTTACTCCTCCTCTACCTCTTCTCTGTCATGATAAGTCACATCTACATTCGTCTGCTTAATACCACTCTTTTGCTTACACATCACATGTTGTGCATAACAAAATTCTATTATTTCAAGTTCTGTCTTCAAAATAAATCTCAAAGGCAACCATTTCTCACCAATTGTATTGCTATTGGCTCATCTAAGCAAGCATCATGTCAAGCTTACTTCAAATGGCGATTTTACTCTTGCCCAGACTGTCTTTCTCCACAACAACCAATTTAAGATCATATGAATGTTTTATTCAAAGTTTTCCAGAAGATTGCCATCAGATGTTCTATAAGAATAGAATTTAAATTTGTTACAATGTCCAAGGTTGTACAAAGTGGGACCGTGTTTTGATTGGAACTCATTGACTTCTCTATTCCTAAATCACTCTGCTCTAGCCACTAGCCACACAGGCCTTCTTTTCTTTTCTTTTCTTTTCTTTTTTTTTTTTTGTAAATTTTATTTATTTATGTTATTATCACTGAAGTCCATTGGCTTTATAATGCATAGCTTCTAGAAGAAGACCTTTGTATAATAGCAAAATGTAAAGTGTTTTTTTACCAGAGTAACCCAACTATCATTAGCAAGTTATTTGTTACCCTTCTACACACAGACTGAGATTAGAGGAGGGAAAATATTTTTATTTCTAATCTTTAAGGCAATAGTAAGATAGATTTTTGAAAATCAAGTCAGATCTACTTTGTTGACCTTTCTGGAAAAACAAAGATAAGTATGTTTTAGAATTTCTAGACAAAAACAAGTCTGAGTTTTTGGCTATTCTCCCAGTCTGATTAATTTGTCCTGAATTGATCCCTTAGATCTAGAGATAAGGGTGTAATTCCATATCTTAGAGTCAACAAGTTCTGACCCTAATCCTGCTAAGGTCTTATTCCCACCTCACGCCCATCCCTACTTGGGTAAGTAGTTGTCAAGCGTTCCTGACACAAAGGAGGCAATTGGAGAGTCAAGGAAAGAAGCTTAGGAGGCTTTGACCAAGGGACTGAGAGGTCTTTGGGTAGAATTACAAGAAAACACTGGGGGAGAGAAAACACTGGCTACTCTCACTAAGAATTTATAGATAGAATCTGCTACTCCAATAAATATCCAAGTGTATGATAGAAGTGTGAGAACAAAATTGTCTTTAACTGTGTTACATAATGCCTGGAGTAAGTCAAACAAATTCAAGAATATTAAGATTTCATTAATTTTAGACAATACTTTGTATAGTATAAATGCTTTTACTCACATTGTTATGTACAATATCAGAGCCAACCTGTGAGGTGTCCAGTAAATATCATCAGTTTACAAATGAGAAAATCTGCTCAACTAGGTCCACTTGGCTAAAAGTGTGAAGTTGGTGGTTGGAGGAGCTGGGAGAAGAGTTTCTGCTCATAGACATAGTTCACCTTCTGGTCTACTTTGGGGTTCTCTGGAGCATCCATTGAAAATTACTGTACTAGCTCTCTAGGGCTGTCATAACAAAGTACTGCAGACTGGGTGGCTTAAACAACACAAACTTATCTGGCAGTTCTGGAGGCTAGAAGTTCAACATCAAATTATTAATAGTATTGATTTCTTCTGTCTCTTCATATAGATGGCCATTTTCTTCCTGTATCTTTACATCATCTTCTCTCTGTACCTGCCTGTGTCCAAATGCCTTCTTCTTATAAGCACATTAGTCATATTGCATTAAGCCCACTCTAATGACCTCATTCAACCTAATCACCTTTATAAAGATTCTATATCCAAATGTCACATTCTGAGGTACTGAAGATTGACTTCAATATGTGAATTTTGAAATAATTCAGTTTGGCCAAAACAGTCACCATTAATACAATTATATCTTCATTCACTTAATATTTATAAATCGTGTGTTATATACTCAAAAT
This sequence comes from Tarsius wallacei, assembly GCA_963574415.1. Classification (NCBI taxonomy): domain Eukaryota; kingdom Metazoa; phylum Chordata; class Mammalia; order Primates; family Tarsiidae; genus Tarsius; species Tarsius wallacei. The sequence continues at coordinate 17,820 of CAUYQG010024080.1, read as the reverse complement.
GAAATTTGTAGTATTGGAAACATTTTTTTCCGATATAAACTTGAATATTAAAAATCAAAGATGAATATTTCAATTAGATTCAATTAGAACAATATTTAGTCATGTCAAACTTAACATTTTTTCCCTTGGTTTGTTTTTCTGGTTGTGAGCAAAGCAGATGAGAGAGCAGGGCTCAGGGTCTTTGTTTCATTAAAGTCATCCTTGTTAAGAAATTTTTGACATTAGCTTAAAAAACTAGGATTCAGCTGTAATTTTATGATACTACAGACCTGATAGATATAAATAGTTCATTTGCCAGTTCATGACTCTAGAAAAGTTTTCCTAGGCAAAGTAAATAAGAGACCAGTCTTCAAACACTGCTTATGAGTTGCTTCTTCTTATGCTCCAATGTAACATACATGAGGCTTCCTTGGAATCAGAAGTGCTTACTCCAATTTTCTTTTCTTTTTTTTATTGTGCCAATTTCTTTTCTTTTTTTATTATAAAGATGTGGGGTACAATTCAGTGTTAGGTATGCAAACATTGATTATGCAGGTACCCTTGTTGATGAGATATGCCCCTCCCTCCCTTAGCAGTTTCCCTCAACTGCCAATCCCACCCTCCCTCCCCTGACAGTTTCCCACTACTGCCAATTGCTTTCTTATAGTATTATAATTGTTCAAGGTCTGCTTATGAGTGAGAACATATGGTACTCTCTTCTTTGTTTCTGTGATATATCACTGAGTATGATAGACTCCAAATCCATCCAAGTTGCTGTAAAATTCATGTTTGTCCTTCCTTATGGCTGCATAATATTCCATTGTGTATATGTACCACATTTTTTTAATCTAGTCCAGCTTCTATGGAAAACATGGTTGGTTCCATGTTTTTGCTATTGTGAATAGAGCTGCAACAAACATATGTGTGCAGGTATCTTTTTTTTTAAATGATTTGAGTTCCTCTGGGTATATTCCCAATAGGGGAATTGCTGGGTCATATGGAAGGCCAATTTCTAGTTCTTTCAGAAATCACCACACTGTCTTCCAAAGAGGTTGCATTCCCACCAGCAGTGTAGAAGTGTTCCTTGTTCTCTGCATCCTCACCAGCATCTGTTGTTGTTTGTTTTATTAATGATGACCATTCTTACTGGGGTTAGGTGGTATCTCAATGCGGTTTTGATTTGCATTTCTCTGATGATGAGTGAGGCTGAGCACTTTTTTCATGTGTCGGCTGCTCGTATATCTTCTTTTGAGAAGTGTCTGTTCATGTATTTTGTCCACTTTTTAATGGGGCTGTTTGTTTTTTTCCTTTTGGCGCATTTGAATTCCTTGTAGATTCTAGATGTTAGGTCTTTGTCAGATATACAGTTGGCAAGTATTTTTTCACATTCTGTCGGCTGTCTCTTTTGATGGTTTCTTTTGCTTTGCAGAAGCTCGTTAGTTTGATGAGGTCCCACTTGTCTATCTTATTTCTTAAGGCATGGGCATTTAGGGTTCTGAATAGGAATTGGTTGACTGGCCTTCTTAATTAGCCATGCATGGTGGTACACACCTGTAGTTCCAGCTACTTGGAAGGCTAAGGCAGAAGATTCACCTGAGCCCAGCAAGTCAATGCTGCAGTGATCATGAGCATGCCACTGCCCTCCAGCCAGGGCAACAGAGTGAGACTGACTAAAAAAAAAAAAAAATTCTCAAATATAACAACTTGTCCCCATTTTTATCATATTCTTCATTATTTTATTAAAATCTGCACTGCAACATACCTTCTTTGAATACACAAAACTTTAGGATTTGTCTGTGTGACCAGTAGAATATGGCAAGAGTTCTAGTATATCACTTCTGATTATATTATAAAATAAACTGTTGTTTTTTCCTTTTTTCTTAAATTTCTGTCTCTGTCTCTTGATGTGGAAAAAACTAGCTGCCATATCGTGCAGTCCTATGGAAAGGTCATCCAAGTGATTTCTTAGAGTCTTGCTCACTTGGCTTCACAGTGGAGCAAGTACCAGAGGAAAGAATAAGAAAAAATCTCCCACCTACAATCCTACACTGTCTACCTGACCTCTACAACAGCCTCATTCTCCCAAAGTTGTTTTTAACAAGAAAACAGGTAGGGGAATTATAGAGATGGGTCTGCTCTCTCCTAGTACCCCTGATAGGAAGTGAGGACTTAGTTTCAAGTATTGAATATACAGGGAAGTGATTTTTTTTTTTTTGGCCTTTGTTCATAGTTGTATCTTACAGTCACCAACATCAATATGACTCTGTACCAGATATCACCTATTAATTACACTTAACATTTTCTTCCTTGTAACACTTATTGTTCCCCTGGAGCTAAAATATTCTCTTTTTTCTCAATTATTTGGTTTTCTTTAAGCATCAAGTCTTCCTGCAACTTCCAACATATCTGCACAATTTCTCTCAGTATACTTTTTCTAACTCTCACACCTGTCAGATAATTTGCTATTATCCCAGAAATACCATTTCTCCCTCTTTTTCTGCTTCTACTCTGTTGCACTGGTAAAAAAAATACATGATTTTGCTTAAAGCTAGTAATCTCAAATGGAGCAAAGAGCATAGCTTGGAAGACAGGTTCAGCCACACTTTCTTCCGTAACTGCACTCCTTACCAGTCTAGGCTTAGTGGTGTAATTTGGAAAGAGGTGTGATATGGAAATGTGCTTAGGACTTCCTGGAAATCCTATATCAGAAGAGAGGCATGAAGAAATGCACTTCATCTCCCAGGTTCTTAAGAGAGTTTCGTCAGTCCTAAGCCCCAAACCAGCTTCCAACCTTCTATTCCTGCACCCAGCCCTGTCCCCTCTCCCTCCTCCCATCTCTCACCTTGGAGGGTCAGGGTTGGTGCAGGGAAACACAATCTTCTGTAATCTCTAGCCCAGTTCAAAATGGCAACCTCTAGTGACAGGCTGCAGGATCTGATGGAAACTTGACCTAAACCTGGGGTCTAGCTTGGTTTAGAGCTTGTGAATATCTAGAAATAAAATATGTGGGCCCTTATGCGTAGATCTACTTTAGATCCTGAAACTGTTAAGTTTGAGTTCATGGATGTTCATTGAGTCTCTTAAATATGGAGAATTATCCTTAAATACTGAGAAATGTATAGTAGTGTTTTATTGATATTTTATTTTGCGATATATACTTTATGTTCTTTGTCTGAAATTCACATTGGTTGAATTGTTTTATTTTATTCGCACTATAGATCCTTTCTTTGACTTTTTGTTTTATTTTCCAGGAATGTTATTAATTTTATATCTTATTGAAGTTATTGTCAATTGTATTTATCATTGTTACATTATTTTGTGTTTTCTGGCCATTCCCTTTTTATATAGCATTTTATACTGTATCAAAGTTGCAGTATCTATTCTTATATCTCAGAATATACTAAATATATTTTTGTAAATGTTTCTCTTGTTCCTTATCTTGTCTTTGTTCCTTCAGAGTTTCCCTCCTCTGTCTCTTTGAGTCTTATTCAGTGATTTTCTTTGTTTGCTGATACTTTTAAAACTTATCTGCAGACCTCTACATGTCTCTGAGACAGTGCTGACTCTGCAGAAAAATCCTCCAGTCTTCTGACTTGCAAGCATCATTTTTAGCCTATTCCAAATAGTGATTCTGATCTTGCCCCAGCCCTCATTCTTCACAGCAATGAATTTAAGGTCATACTACTGTTTTATTTTCAGTGGATTACTTTTGTTTTATAAAAACAAAATTCAGATTTGCTACCCTGGCCATACATATACAATGGAACCCCTACCTATGTCTGAATGTATTGACTATGCTATACTATATAACTTTGCTCTAACCACACTTCCCTTCTTAAAATTTATCCAACATAACAAATGTGTTTCTGTCTTTATCAAGAGTTCATCATTGCTTTATTAAAATCTATACTATGAAGCTTTCTTTGAATACATAAAGCCCTCTATCATTTTTAACATGCTTTATTTTTGTGTGAGATAGTTGTCATTATGAAATAAACAGTATGCAAGATCCCTACCTCCTGGTATTGGCAGTCTTGTGTAGTCCCCACCACAATATATCAGGATTTGTCTGCGTGACCAATGGAATGTGCCAAGAATAATGATGTGTTGCTTCCAAGATTATAGATGAATGAAAATATTGTTTTACCTTTTGTGCATCAATTTATCTGTCTGTGTCTTTTTCTGTGTCTCTGTCTTCCTTGTTTGGGGAAAAGCCAGCTGCCACATCAAGCAGGTCTGTGCAGATGCTGTCCATTCTAAGAGATTCTCTAGAGTCTCACTCATTTGGCTTCACAGTGGGGTAAGCACCTCAAAAGGAGGAAAAATGTTTCACACCTCTAATTCTCCACTCTCTACCTGACTTTTGTTAACAACCTTATTCATCCCAGATTGTTTCTAACATAGACACAGGTGGATTAGATGATAAAGTCAGGTCTTTCCCTTATAGTAAGTTCTGCTGGGAAGTGTGGTGTCAAGCTCTAAGTATTAAAGTTTTTTGGGTTTTTTTTAGCAATTAAAAAAATTTTAGAATGAAGAGTTATTTTTAACTTCTAATCCTATTTGTATTCTACAGTCACTAAAGTTAACTCTACTTTTTACCAGAGGTCACCTGTTAATTACATTTACATTTACTTTCCTTCAGATTCCTTTTTGTTTCCCTGTAGAGTGAAAAATTATGTCTTTTTAACATGTATGTGTTTTGTGTTTAAAGCATTAGGTTTTTCTGCAATTCCCAATGACTGGGAAAATCCCTCTTTGTACAATTTTCTTATTTTCACATCTGTTGGATAATTTTCTTTTATCCCAGAAATTCCCTTTCCTCCCTCTTAATTAGGATATTTGTCATGAGTTTTTGCCTTCCTATTTCTTGTTTTTTTAAAATTTATTTTTGGCAAAGCATATACTACCTTAGCTTCTTACAAATGATTGTGTGAAAAACATAATGTGTAAAGATCGTTGTCTGTGAATGATTTTAGTCTAGCCTCACACTTGATTAATAATCTAAAACATAATTAAAGTTAGTTTGAAAAGTATTTTTCTCATGAGGATTCCAAGATGATGCTGGAGTCAGTTGAAGTGTGTGAGTTTCTGTATAGATGCATGTGCATAGGGACAAATATGCATGCAAGAGCGTGGGCAAGTGAGTGTGTAAGTGTCTGACTGAGTGGGAACATGGGTCAAGTAGTCTGAGCTCTTTTGCTGAGTCAGCTGCCTTCCATTCAGTGATTTAGTATCCCTGAAGCAGAAAAGGAGACAAAGAACACCCTGGAACAAACATTCCATGAGGTCATCCAAGAAAACTTCCCACATCTCATCAGAGATGCAACCATCCAAACACAAGAGATTAAGAGAAACCCCTTAAAGGTATCTAATGAGAAGACCAACCCCTAGACACCAGTAATCACTTACAGAAAGTAGGTATAAAAGAAAAAATCCTAAAGGCAGCAAGAGAGAAAGGTCAGACTACCTACCAGGAAAGACCAATTAGAATAGCAGCAGACTGATCTACAAAAACACTACAGTCTAGAAGAGACTGGAGCCCAATCTTTAAACTTCTCAAAGATAAACAATTCCAACCAAGAATTTCCTCCTCAGCTTTCTGTTCTCTACTTCTTTCTTCCTTTATACTTCTTTGTTCATTTTCCCTTCTCTGCTTCTTTCTTTTCTACTTCTTTCTGTCTTTCTCAGTTCTTTTCCTTTTCCTTATATTATTTTGTAACCAGGGATATACAAACATTCCTACTGTATGGACATATTGTGAATGAACATTGTGATTTGAGGCAGCTTTTGAATCTTAGCACCCCTCAATACACCTTATTCAAATTTCAAAACTGTAAAATGACAGCACATGCTCCCTACACCAACCTAACTTCAAAATTGAACAAATCTGGAGGCTCTACCTGGGGAAGAATAGAGGGTTGCACAAACAGAAGTAAACGATATTCCCTCTTTCACTGAGCAATGGAAGTAAGGAGAAAAGAAAAATTCATGACAAATGAAGAAAAATCAATAAAGAAACATAGGTAATACAAAAAACCCTAGAAGGACAGTGCTGGAGAACAGACTTCAGGACTCAAACAATGAAGAGCACCCAGATCAACTGGTCTCAGATAACAAATGCAGAAATAAAGGGATGGTTGGAGAAGATGAATAAAAAGCAAGAAAGGCAAGATAAAAATATGGATTAATTACAAAGATGTTAGCCATAAAGAATACTGTCAGTGAAATAAATAATAAACTGACAAGCATGGAAAGCAGAATTAACCAAGGAGAAGAAAGAATCTCAGAGTTTGAACACAAAAATATAGAACTAATCCAATCCTTCAAAAATATAGACAGAAAACTTAAAAAGAGAGAACAAAGTCTTTAAGTGATGTGTGATTATATTAAAAGACAGAACATATGCTGATCTGTATCCCTGAAGCAGAAAAGGAGACAGAAAACACCCTGGAACAAACATTCCATGAGATCATCCAAGAAAACTTCCCACATCTCATCAGAGATGCAACCATCCAAACACAAGAGATTAAGAGAAACCACTTAAAGGTATCTAATGAAAAGACCAACCCCTAGACACCAGTAATTCACTTACAGAAAGTAGATATAAAAGAAAAACTCCTAAAGGCAGCAAGACAGAAAGGTCAGACTACCTACCAAGGAAGACCAATTAGAATAGAAGCAGACTGATCTACAAAAACACTACAGGCTAGAAGAGACTGGAGTCCAATCTTTAAATTTCTCAAAGATAAACAATTCCGACCAAGAATTTCCTACGCAACTAGCTAAGCTTCATCAGCGATGGAGAATTAAAATCCTTCCCAGAAATCCAATCCCTAAGAGATTATGATGCTTACACAACAGCTCTACAGGAGACACTTAAGAAAGTATTAAGCACAGAAGAAAGAAAGAAAGAAAGAAAAGAAAAGAAAAGAAAAAGAATGACCACGCACTTTGTGACAATGCAGGAAAACAGAAAATAAAGATAGCATACACCATAACTGCAAAATTGAAAACATATATCAACCTAAAAGATAAAAGAAAATGAACAAACAGATAAACCAACAAACAACAACAATAAAAAACTGTAAGTGCCTCATGACAGGGATAAACTGTCACATCTTAATAGTCAGCCTGAATGTGAATGGACTAAAAGCACCACTGAAAAGACATAGAATGGCAAACTGAATTAAAATGCACAATGAAAACATATGTTTTCAAGAAGAAACACATCTCACTACAAAGGACACCCATAGACTCAAAGTTAGAGGATGGAAAACAAACTTTCAGGCAAAGAGAACACAAAAAAGGTAGGGGTCATGAGGTTAATATCAGACAAAACAACCTTCAAGGTATCAAAAATTTAAAAGCACATGGAAGGACCCTACATAATTATAAAAGGTTCAATCCATCAACAAGAAATATTCATCCTAAACATATAGGCAACCAAAACAGAAGCACCATATTTCATAAAGCAACTACTAAGTAAACTAAAAATATATATTGACTCTAACACTATCATGGCTGGGGACTTAAATATCCCACTTACAACCCTAGATAGATCATTGAGGCAAAAAAATCAACAAGGAGATCCAGAACCTCAACTTGACACTTGACCAAATGGAGTTGATAGATACCTACAGAACTCTCCACCCAACAAACACAGAGTATACCTTCTACTCATCACCACATGAAACATACTCCAAGATCTACCACATCTGTGGCCATAAATCCAGCATAAACAAATTTCATAAGTTCAAAATACTGCCATGCACTTTCTCAGACAACAGTGGAATAAAAATAAATATTGCTACCAATGATATCCTCCCAAAATACACAAAGACATAACACTAAACAGTACAATGCTAAACAACTCCTGGGTCAACACAGAACTTAAAATAAAAATTAAAAGGTTATTGGAAACAAACGAAAACAAAGGCACATATGACCACAACCTCTGGATGCCATGAAATCAGTACTAACAGGGGGATTTATATCTCTATGAATACACATCAACAAAATAGAAAGATCACAAGTCAATAGCCAAGCAAATCATCTTAGGGAGCTGGAAAGACAAGACCACCAAAACCTTAATTTCAGCAGAAGAATCCAGATCACCAGAGTAAAAGCCAAATACAAGACATAGTAGACAAAAATATTGTAGAAAAAAAATCAATGAAACAAAAATCTGGTTCTTTGAAAGGTTAAACAAGATCGATAGACCTCTAGCCAAACTGACCAAGCAAAAGAGAGAAAAAGCCCAAATAAGCACAATCAGTAATGCAAAATATCAAGCCACAAATGACCCTAAAGGAATGTAAAAGATTATCAGAGATGACTATGCACACCTAAATGGAAACAAACTTGAGAACTTAAATGGAATGGAGAACTTTTGGATATCAACAATTTCCCAATGCTGAAACAAGAAGAAATTGAGACCCTAAATAGACCAATAAAAACTGAAGAAATTGACTTAATCATAAGAAAACTATATTTTTAAAAAGCCTTGGACCTGGGCTTTCCAGCAGAAGTCTACAAAACATGTAAGAAGAGGAGCTGATACCAATCCTATTGAAAATATTCCAGAAACTCAGAACTTTTCCCAAATCACTTTATGAATCTAACATCACACTGACACCCAAACCAGGTAAAGATCCAACAAAGAAAAAATACAGGTCACTATCCCTAATGAACATAGATGCAAACACTCTCAACAAGATTCTAGCAAATGAGATCCAACAGCACGTCTCAAAAAGTATACACCATGACCAAAGTCTTCATCTCTGAGATGCAGGGCTGATTCAACATCCACAAGACCATAAATGTAATTCAATACATCAACAGATATAAAAACAAGAACCACATGATTATATCATTAGACACACAAAAAACCTTTTGACAAAATCCAGCATCCTTTCTTGATTAAAAACCCTTGAACACCTAGGCATAGAGGAAATATACCTCAAAATAGTAGATGTCATCTACAATAAGCCCACAGCTAGCATACTGCTAAACAGACAGAAATTGGAAGCATTTCCTCTGAAAACTGGAACAAAACAAGGCTACTCACTCTCACCCTTCCTGTTCAACATACTGTTGAAAGTTCTAGCTAAAGCAATCAGACAAGAGTAATAAATCAGGAGTATCCAAATAGGAATGGAGGTAGTTAAGTTCTCCTTTGCTGACGATATGATCCTGTACCTTGAAAACCCAAAAGAATCTGTCAAAAATCTCTTTGCACTGATAAAGGACTTTGGCATAGTCTCAGGGTACAAAATCAACGTGCAAAAGAGAGTCACATTTTTATACACCAATAACAAACGAGTAGGGAACCAAATAAAAACCACAATCCCAGTCACATAGCCACCAAAAAAATGAAATGCTCTACTTCTTCCTAACCAGAAAAGTGAAAGACCTTTACAACAAAAGCTACAAAAGACTGCTCAAAGAAATCAAAGATGACACAAACAAATGGAAAACCCATGCTCATGTATTGGTAGAATCAACTCCTACCCAAGGCAATCTACATATTCAATGCAATACCCGTTAAATTACCAATGTCATTCTTCTCAGACCTGGAACTGACAATACAAAAATTTATATGGAAACATAAATGACCATGAATAGCCAAAACAATCCTCAGCAAAAAACAAAGTGCAAGATATCACACTTCCAGACTTTAAACTCTGCTAAAAGCTTCACTAATAAAAACAGCCTAGTATTGGTTCAAGAACAGGCATATAGACCAACAGAACAGAATAGAGATTCTGGAAGCAAAACCTCAACTTCTCAACCAACTCATCTCTGACAAAACCTCCAGCAACAACCACTGGGAAGAGGAGAACCTATTCAGTAAGTAGTGCTGGGAAAACTGACTGATCTTATGCAGAAGATTGAAACAGGACCCCTACCTATCATCATACACAAAAATCAACTATAAATAGATCAAAGACCTAAAAGTAAAACCTCAAACAATAAGAATCTTAGAAAACGCAGAAGAAACCCTTACAGCAATTGGAATAGGTATCCAATACCTGATCAAAAGCCTATGCCATAAGAGATAAGATAGACAAGTGGGAACTCAACAAACTGAAAAGCTTCTGCAAAGCAAAAGAAACCATCAAGAGAGTGAGGAGATAGCCCACAGAATGCAAAAAAAATTTACCAATTGTATATCTCACAAAGGTCTAACATCCAGGATCTACAAGGAGCTCAAATGTGCCTAAAGAAAAAAATAAAATCCAAACAGCCCTATTAAAAATTGGTCAAAAGATATGAATAGACACTTTTCAAAAGAAGATAAGTAAACAACAGATATATGAAAAAATGCTCAACCTCACTTTCATAAAGAAATGCAAATTAAAACCCTAGAGATACCACCTAACTCTAGTCAGACTGGCCATAATTAATAACAAAAAATAACATGTACTAGACAGGAAAAAGGGATGCTTCTACACTGTTTGTGGAAGTGTAAATTAGTACAACCTCTGTGGAAAACAGTGTGGCAATTTCTAAAAGATCTAAAAATTGACCTCCCATACAACCCAGCAATCTCCCTTCTGGGACTATACCCAGAGGAATATAAATCATTCTACATAAAAGATACTTTCATACACATGTTTATTGCAGCACTACTCACAATAGCAAAAATGTGGAACCAAATGTGTTGCCCATCGAAAGTGGATGGGATTTTTAAAAATGTGGTACATACACACAATGGGACATTACACATCCATAAAGAAGGACAAAATTATGGACTTCAAAGTAACTTGGATGGATTTAGATCCTATCATACACAGTGATCTATCACAGAAACAAAGAACTGAGTACCACATGTTCTCATTCATAAGTGAACCCTGAACATTTACCATAATAATATAAGAAAGGGATTCACAGTAGTGGGACACAGCCAGGGGAGGAAAGAAGGGGGCCATATAACATCAATAAGGTACCTGATCCCAAACCAGGCAAAGTAGAGACCAAAGGGAGAGCCAAATTTCACCTGTACAATGGTCATTTATGTGCCTAATCCTGAATTGTACCCCACATTTTTGAAATTTAAATCAATGAAAAGTATTTTTTCCCAGATTCATTGCAACACTTTCCCATTATCTGAGTGTCTATTGTTCCCCTATCATTCTCAATCTCAGTCCTTTCATGTGAATGGAAACATTGGGATCCTCTTTTGCTGTAAGATTGAATTAGATATATGATTATATGAGTATTTTTTCCTTTTATAGTCTGGGCACTAAGTATAGCAAAAGGAGCCTCTTTCCTAGTCTCTGCACTTTAGACAGGGCTTCTCATAAACACCATATCAAAGGCATAGTTTATTCATTCTTTTTATTCTTGTTAATACAAATTTTAAAACTTCAACAAAAACAAAATCAAGAATTATGAGAGCAGGGACCAGGCTGAAGAAGGTCCTAAAATATTGTGGATGCAGGTTTGAGAATTGGAAAAGAGAATAAATTCATAACTTATGCTTTATGGCCCTGGTGAAAAAAATGCAGACTTTTGCTAAAGCTAGTCAGCTCAAATAGAGTGAAGAGCACCACTTTACTCAGGACTAGAAAGACAGGTTCAATCACACTTTTTCCCGTGACTACACTTCCTACTGTTTGATAATTAGTGGTAATTTTGAAAGGTGCTTGGAACTTCCAGGCAATCTTATATCAGAAGAGATGTATGAAGAAATACCACTTTGCCTAACAGGCTTTGCCTAGAGTTTGACCAGTCAGTTGGACTGCAACTCAGCTTCCAATCTGCTATTCCAGCATACATCCCTGTCCTCTCTCCTTCCTCCCACCTCTCACTTTGGAAGGTCAGGGCTAGTGCAGGGAAACACATGCTTCTCCAGTCTTTAGGCCAAGTCTAAAAGGCAGTCTCCAAAAGACAGGCTGCTGGATGTTGATGGAAACTTGACCTGAACCACCTGGAGTCTAGCTTGGTTTATAACTTGTGAATATCTAGAAATACAATATGTGGGTCTTCATGTTTATATCTACTCTGGATCTTGCAACTGTTAAGTTTGTGCTCATGGATATTCATTGAGTCCCTTCAATATGGAGAATTATCCTTAACTTCTGAGAAATGTATAGTAGTGTTTTATTGATATTTTATTTTCCAATATATTCCCTGCCTTCTTTGTCTGAAATTCACATTGGTTGAATTGTTTTATTCACACTACAGATCACTTCTTTGACTTTTTGATTTACTTTATAGGAATGGTTGTTAATTTTGTTTTATTGAAGTTATTGTCAATTGAATTTATCATTGCTACACTATTTTGTGTTTTCTGGCCAATCCTTTTTTATATAGCATTCTATTCTTTATCAAAGTTGCAGTATCTAGTCTTATCTCTCAGAATATATTAAATGTATTCTTGTAAACATTTTAATTTTTTCCTTGTCTTTGTGTCTTCTGAAGCTCCCTCTTCTGTATCTTTGAGTATTATTCAATGTTTTCTTTAATTGTTTATTGATACTTTGATTTTTTTAATACTTAAGTGGTACTCCCAAGATAATAAGAAATATCTATGTGCATTGTTAAAGAAAATTATGTGCCGTATAGCAGATGTCTGGTAGCTATTTTCTGCAGACCTTCACATGTCTCTGAGACAGTGCTGACTCTTCAGAAAAATCCTTTGATCTTCTGACTGGCAAGCATTCTCTTCACTGCTTACACATAGGAGCTGATCTGGTCAAGGTTATGGGTCTAATTTTACTAGAGAAAGTCAGGCTTTGCATGTGATTGAGTCAATGTAAGTAGCAGAGCTAGAATGAGAATTCACAACTCTGTTTCCTAAGCCCACTTACCACTCCCAAAAAGTGACTGTCCCAACTACAAATAAAGAAAAACCTCAAAGCAAATTTGTATTATTTTAGTTTTGTTATTTACACTTTTGTAAATGCCACATCCTATGTCCAAAACCTAATTCCTATAATTTGTGAATATGTTAAAATACTTGACAAGGGGTATTAAGTTTACTATCAGTTAACTTTAAATAAGAGACATTATTTAGATGATTTAGTTGGTATGATTTAATCACACAGGTCACTGAACATGACTATTGCTGAGATAAGTAGAAGCACTGATGTCTGAGTATAATTATATGAGAAACATCAGTCATTGCTTTCCTTAAATATAAAAGTGTCACAAGCCTAAAAGTGTGGGTGACCTCTAGACCCTGGAGAAGTTAAGAAATTTGATTATTTTTTAGTGCATAGAAAAAAAAGTATCCCCTCTCATACACCAGAGAGTCCCATATCCCACCTGGGAGCTACAGAATTGCAGGATTTAAATATTTAAATGTGATTCCCAGTGTTGGAGGTGGGGCCTACTGGGAGGCAACTGGATCATGAGGGTAGATTCCTCATGAATGGATTGGTACTGTTCTCATGGTAATGAGTGAACTCTTGCTTTATTAGTTCATGCAAAAGTTGATTATTTAAAAGAACCAAGCAGTACTTGGTTCTTGCTCCCTCTTTCACTATGTGACACAACTTCCTATCTGCTTCTATCATGGTTATGAGCTTCCCAAGGCCTCACCAGAAGCCCAGCTGATGTCAGCACCATGCCAAACCAAGAGCCAAATAAATTTCTTTCCTTTAAAAAAGGATATTATATTTGTGTTGTTTTAAGTTTCTAAATTGGTATTAATTTATCACACCAGTAATAGAACAAACAAAATGTACATATGTCCATGTAGTGGTTTTCTGTGGCACCTTTTAAGATCTGGAGTCTAATTATAGAAAGGGTACTGGAGGGAAATAAAATTTTATTGATACTAATTCAAGGAAACTAAGGAATCAGGTCTCTGGTGAAATGAAAAACAAACTCACAAATAGGATTAAGATGGCCGATGAGAAGCAGCTAGAGGGTGTTTCTCCTACAGAGTAAACAAAAATAGAGGCATTTCCTTAGCCCCCACAGAGAAATGGTATGAGCAGCACACCCCATGATTCATCAAAGAAATGGTAATAACCAAATAGTGCAAAGAAGAGAAAAATTAGTTGACTTGGATTAGAACTAGTCAGACTCTCACCTGAATCACAAGCAGTCTCTGTATGCAGTGGGGAAAGTGAGTGAGGGGAATTCAGGAATTCTATATTCCTGCCAAGGACTTAGAAAGCCCCTTTAGCCTTTTGGGCCTCCACTCTGTCAAGGGAAACTGCCTTATCCACAACTGTGCTCTGCTAAGACCCACATGGAGTGGTACAGGAAAAACCAAAACCAAAACAAAACCTAAGCAGCTCTAACCACCATATCTCAGGAACACAAAACTTGCTGGCAGCTACTTTCTAGCCACCCTAGAAGAGAATGGACCCCAAGGGCAAACTTCACCATAACAGACAGTTTCTGGCTGGGGAGGGCTGCCATGAGAACACTTGAGGCTGGCCGCATTTTGACATTCTGAAAGAAGGTTGCCTGATGCTAAGGTAGAAGATCTAGGCAGGACTAATTGCCATAGCAAACTTTCACTCTCAAGGTAAACTCACAATACTCTGCACAATAGCATTGCCCCAGTGGCTAGGGACTCCATCCCAATCCCCATCGGGGTACCCAATCATGCACATGGGTGGGGAGCTTAAGATCTTTTCCCCTACACCTTCTCAAAGGCTCAAAATAGACAGAGAACTTGGGTAATTTCCATGGTGCCACCCATCATCTAACTGGGCTGGGCACTTCCTTGAAGCAATGCAGGCAAAGCAAAAAGCTGGCAGGCATCATAGCAGCTGGCTGTCTCCTGCAAGACCCACCTCCTATTCAGAGGTCAATACCATAGTCTATTACATCTGATATAGTACGTTAGCTTTGGTGAAAGTCTGATCTCAGACGCTAGCTAACACCGATATCTAAGCTACCCAGTCACTCAGAACACCTTGCACCAATGCAGGTACCCAGCACAGGACCACCAAAACTGACAATTGAGCAACTCACCACACTAAGGCTATATATAATCAAGTGAGCCATCAGTGCCTATGTTAGCCCCCTCAATAACTTTCTCAAATTAAAATAAGTTGTCTCCTAAATGAGAAGGAACCAGAAAATAATTTTTCTATATAAAAAAATAAAATTCCTCAACACCACCAAAAACCACACTAAATCTTCACCTATGGACCCTAATCGAAAAGTCTTTGAAATTACAGAGATAGAATTCAAAAGGTTGATTATAAAATTGCTCAGTGAGATTCAGGAGAAAATTGAAAACAAATATGAAGTTTTTTTTTAAAAAAACTATTCAAGACATGAATGAAAAATTCTCCAAATAGATATATACCTCCAAAAAAAGCTGAATTTATAGAAATGAAATGATCATTTAGGGAAGTACAAAATGCAGTGGAAAATTACAGTAGAGTAAAACACGTAAAAGAAAGGATCTCAGAACTTGAAGACAAGGCCTTTAGGTCAACCCAATCAGACAACAATAAAGAAAAAATAATCAAGAGAATGGAACAAAGTCTCCAAGAAATGTGGGATTATGTAAAAATGTCCAAACCCAAGAATCATAGCTGTTCCTGTGGAAGAAGAGAAAGAAACAGTTTTGGAAAACCTATTTGAGGGAATCATTGAGAAAAAATTACCTGGCCTTGCCAGGGATCTAAATACCCAGTTAAATGAAGCCCAAAGAATTCCAGAAGATTCATTGCAAGAAAAGTTATCCAAAAGGCATATAATCATCAGATTATGCAAAGTTAATGTGAAGGAAAAAATTCTAAGGGCAGTGAAAAAAAATCATCAAATAACTTACAAAGGTAACCTCTCAGACTAGCAGCAGACTTCTCAGGAAACTTTATAAACCAGAAGGTATTGGGACCCTAACTTCAAACTATTCAAACAGAATAATATTAATACAAGGATCTTGTATCCTGCAAAACTAATTTTCATAAATGAAAGACAAAGTCTTTCTCAGACAAGCAAATACTGAGAGAATTTGTCACCACTTGACTGGCAATGCAAAGAAAAAATACTAATAGAAGTTTTAAATATCGAAACAAAAGATCAAAACATGCTAGTAGAAAAACACTGGAAATCACAAAGCTCACAGGGCATATAGAACACCAATACAATACAGAAAAAAGAGAAAGCAGCCAGGTAACAATCAGATGAATGGAACAGTATGTTACATATCATTATTAACACTGAACATAAATGGTTTCAATGCAAACTGATGCAGATTTTTCAGGTCAGCCTGGGCTCTGAGAGTGTCAGCTCAACGAGTCAGCCAGCCAAGCTCCAGAGAGGGTCATCGAGGGACTAGTGAACCTAGCCCCAGAAATATCAGCTCTAATGGACTGGCAAGCCAAGCCCTTGAGAGTGTTGCAATTCAGTGGGCTGGCAAACCTAGACCCTGGAGTGTCTCAGCTTCAGAGTCTTGCCTTCTTCCAGCAGCTCTCCTGGTTCAGTTGGATCCCATGGCTGGCAAGCCAGCCTCTGGGGTGCATGGCTCTTCCACTCCAATGATCTCCTGCAGCTCTTCAGGTTGCAGCTCTTCAGAGTTGAGGTTCTTGTCTCATGCCCAAGAAGAATGAGGGACAAGGACAGCCAGAAAGTGAGATAGCAGGAATTGAGAGGACAGAGAAGCTCCCACAGTGGGAGGGGACCTGAATGGGTTGCCCATCTAAGGCCGAAACCTGGTACTTATATAAATCTAAGTCCAAGCTGATTGGCTAGCACTAGCTGTGAGCTGTTGCTGTTCTGATTGGTTAGTATTAAGGACCAATTGGAAGGAGGTAAGGGCCTAATGGTGAGCTGATTGGTTGCTTTTTGATCTCAGCAGTGAGCACTTAAGCTCTAGCTTGAGAGGCCGGCAGGGAACTTGTTTACCAACACTGAGTCTGAGAGGCCTGCCAGGAGTTCACTACATTGTTACCAGAGGACCTGCCTGTCTGTCTGCCTAGCCTTTCTCTAGCTATCTCCTGTCTCATTCCCCCCTCTGGAGTAGTAACCCTAACTGCCATTAGGGAGTGAGGATGATGACCGGTCTGGCTACTTCCTGCTGATCATGGGCATCATATGGGGATGGCAGGTAGGGATCCTCCAGAGGGTGATCTAAAAGGTCCTCTCAATTCCTTTATATTTTATTATTGTTTTATAACCTGTAAAATAACAATTTTGTTTAATAATGCACATGTTCCTCCACATTCCGCCATGAGCATTGTAACGTTTGGAAAAACCGAAAGAGGCACAGAACAAGGGGCTGGTACAAACCAAGCGTTTACTGTGGGAAGCTCCTGGGCGAGGTCCCGTGGTCCAGAAAGGAAGGGCGGCTTGGGTTTTTAAGGGTGCTGTGTCTGGGTTTGCACCTGGGACAGCAGTGGGGTGGGGTGGTGAGGCATCCAATCACAGGGGGCTGTTCGTTGCTATTGCCCAGGGCTGCTGGCAGGTGTTGTTGCTGGGGGCTGTTGGTAGGTGCATCCGGTTTGGGATGGAAAGTCCCTTTCTGGCCCCATTTTCAGGCCCGTGGGCTGTGGGTAACAAGTCTTGGAGGGTTTTGGGCAGAACATGCGGATGTGGGTTTGGGGTGAGGGGAGCAAGCAGCCGCGGGGGAAGGGTGAGTCTGGCTGCTAGTTCCCACCAAGCCTAACAAGCATATCCAATGTTTGAGCCATGTGTGTAATGGAGGGGAAGAGAAGGTGCTAATAAGAAGCTGGACTGCCAGGCTTGGTGGCTCAGCCTGTAATCCCACACTTTGGGAGGCTGAGGTGAGTAGATTGCCTGAGCCTGTGGGTTCTAGACCCTCCTGGGCAACTTGGCGAGACCTCATCTCTACAATAAATCAAAAAATTAGCCGGGCATGGTAGCACACGCCTGTAGTTCCAGCTACTTGAAAGGCTGAGG
>CAUYQG010024079.1:0-16177 GCA_963574415.1 Tarsius wallacei | reverse complement strand
CACAGGGGAAAAAAAAAGGAAACGAGTCAGGGAATTTTGGGAAAGTTATTTTAACAGGGTGCTTCGGTCTCTTCTTTCATAAAATAGGCATATGAATAGAACCAGTGTCACAGGGCTGCCGTGAGGATTGAGCATAAGGGGCTTGGAACACAGCCTGGCCTGCAGAAAGCCCTCAGGACGCAGTGGCTGCTGCTGTCTGCACCACGTATCCCTAGAACGGATCATGTTGTTGAAATCTCCCAGAAGCCTCATGAGAAAAAGGAGGCCCAGGGAGGCAAGTGGTTTGTCCAAGCCCACACAGCTAAGAAAGGGCAGGATTTGAATCCAGATCTGTCTTGCTCTAGAGTCGATGTGCTTAAAAGCCACTTTACCCTCCAGTTCTCCGTGAAAAATCAAAGCCAGAAGTCACCAACAGAAACTGCCTGGGGCTTTCAGTGCAAGGTTAAGTTCTCTCCCCTTGGGCATCAGAGAGGACCTCCTGGAGGAGGCGGCACTTGAGCAGTGTCTGAGATGATAGGGAGGGGAATGCACTGTGGAGATGGGCATGGTAATCGAGGGGGAAGGCACTTGCCTGCAGAGGGGCTGTGGTGAGTTCGCTGGGATTGCAGGGGCTGGATGTCCCTGGTGAGGACCCTAGGCGCTGGGCCCGGCCGACGCTCCTGTGCCTGCTCTCAACTCCCCTATGTCCGACTTTCTGTGACCCAAGAGAGGTGGGGCTCTTGAGGGTGACGTGGCGTGTGAACATCACGGTGTGCACGGATGGGGCCTGGGAGGCCTGCATTCCTAGACCTCACCGTGGTCAAAAACAAAACCCGGGCTTTGGAGCCAGGGTGAAGCAAAACGGAAGAGGGAAAGGGAGCATGCGTGGGCTCAGCTCACATGGGCTCAGCACGCGTGGGGTGGGGGCGCTTCGAGGGAGGTCGGCCAAGGAGCCAAGCTGCGGGCTCCACCCGTGGCTGCCGGGGAGGGAGGGGTGGTGAGCACAGGGTGTGGGCAGGACAGGGTGGGGGGCCAGCAAGCAGGGGTCCAGCAGGACAGGGGAGGGGGTCAGCGAGCGGGGGTACCTGTGGGACAGGGTGAAGGGGTCAGAGAGCATGAGTGCCAGCAGGACAGGGTGAGGGCTCAGCGAGCGTGGGCACCTGCGGAACAGGGTAAGGGGTGTCAGTGAGTGCAAGTACCTGCAGGACAGGGTGAGGGGGTCAGTGTGTGTGGGGACCTTCAGAACAGGTTTAGGGGCGTCAGGAAGTGGGGGTACCGTGGGACAGGACGAGGGGCTTCAGCGAGCGCAGGTATCAGCCGGGCAAGGTGAGGGGCGGACCACTTGACCCGACTTCCCTGGGAGCTTCCCACATGGAGGGCAGCACCTTCTATCTCTCACTCTTGTGGGTCTGCCGGTGCCATTGGAACTTTCTGGAAATGGCAATACTCACACACAGAGGGTTTTTGAGCAGAAAAGGCCGGGAGGCCCCATCCAGCCCAGGCGGGGATACAACTTTCCCAAGGCATCAGGGAAGGTCAGGGCACTTGTGTCTCTTGACTCTGATGTCACAGCATGGGACATGCCAGAGCGAGGGGACTCCAGCAGCTGGCTCTCCCACATGGCGGGTGGTCAGAGGAGAAGGACTGCCTGCCTGAGCAGGCTGGCTAAGGACACAGGCTGCCCGGTCATATGGTCTCAGCTCCACTTCTATCCTGTCTGTGCTGGCTGTGACGACTTTGTCCAGTCACTTCTTGGGGACTCAGTGTCCCTCGTCTCTTCAGGGGGACTAGCAGTGCCATGTCATGGACCTGTGTGGGCACTGACTGATTCCCAGGGGCATGGCGCAGTAGACTCTGTGGCTGACTCAGTATATCCCCGCCCTCTGAGTCAGCAGCGCTGTTTTTTGGGACTGACCTAGCTCCAGGCCTGGGCCTGTGGCTTAGTCCCAAAATCCACAAATTGCTTTTCTCTACATCCCACATCCAGTGCATCAGCAGATCCTGCTGGATAGACCGTCCAGATATATCCAGAAGCCCACTGCTTCCTCCCCTCCCCTCAGTGGGCCTCAGACTGAGCCGGGTGTGTCCATCCTGGACAGCTGCACATAGATGCCTTGCTTCCACCTTTCCCTACAGGCTCTGATCCACACAGCTGCCATGTCTGGCCACTCCTGCTCAAGAGCTTGCCATGATCCCCACGAGTCCGAGAACCCATGACCTAAGAGACCCTGTGAAATCTGACCCCATGGCCTCTCTGGCTATTCCTCAGAGCACGTTAGATACACTTGCTGTTCCCTCTGCCTGGAATGCTTTTCCCTGCATAACGTCATGGCTCCTTCTTTCATTTCCTCTCGTCTGTCTCAACACCGCCCTTTCTAATAGGCCCATGCTGTCACCCCTACTCTGGCACTCCTGATCGTCCTTTTCTTTTTCTTTTTTTTTTGAGTTGGAGTTTTACTCTGTTGCCCATACTGGAGTGGTGCAGTGGCATGCTCCTGGCCACTGCAGCCACGACATGCTGGGCTCAGGCGATCCTCCTGCCTCAGCCTTCCAAGTAGCTGGAATTACAGGCACGCCCTGCCGCGCCCAGCTAATTTTTGATTTATTGTTGAGACGAGGTCTTGCCAAGTTGCCCGGGCGGGTCTTGAACCCGCGGGCTCAGGCAATCCACTCGCCTCGGCCTCCCAAAGTGCTGGGATCACAGGCTGAGCCACTGAGCCCGGCCGTCCTTTTCGTTTTCTATGACACGTGTGCCCTTCTAAAACGCTATTTGATTGACTTATTTAGTATGCCTATGGCTTAGATGTCACCCCTGTCCCTCCCACCAGTTGGATCAGAAGCCCATGAGGGTCAGGAGTTTTGTCTATTTGTTCCCTGCTGTATTCTAAGCGTCTGGCATTGTACTTGACGCAACCAATACTGACTGTTCAAAAGAAAGAAACACAGCCTCCTGCTTTGGGCTTTCCTGGGCTGGGCCAGCTCTCTGGCCTCACAGGCACATGGGCACTTATGTCACAAGTTCATCCTTGATGGAGTGTCTGTGCCGTCTCTGTCCAGTGCCAGCCTCATGTGTCTCTTGGCTTGCTGGACTAGACCAACCTGTCACTGAAGCATAAAAGCAAATATAATGAAAGCAAGCTAATTGTATCTTATGCTGAACACTGTTTTATGATAATTAAAACTGTGCACTAATTTTTAGAGCGAAGAGAGTGAATCACATTTTTCTCTTTTCGGTGGAATTTTTCTGACAGGGTGGTATAATGGTGTGTTAGGACAAACTTCACTTCTGATTAGGGTTCCCTAGCTCAACTGTAAAGAGGGTCATTTTTGCAAAAAAAAAAAAAAATGCTCGAGGGTTCTGTACGTTTTCCTAAGGGCTTTGCTCAGGACTTTGATATTGAAATTATTCTCTTTTGAGGTACTTATTCATGATCTTCATTGATTTTCTCTTTGTTAATTATTAACAGGCCTAACCCTTCTACACAGCTACTAATAACTAGCAATTTTTGAGTGCTTACCATGCGCCAGGCTCTGCACGTGTGTGGATGGACTTACTTCTTTTCTTTTTTTCTTTTTAGAGATGAGATCTTTCTATATTGTCCAGGCTGGTCTTAAACTCCTGAGCTCAGGCAGTCCTCTGGCCTCGGCCTCCCAAAGTGCTGGGATTACAGGCATGGGCCACCGCACCTGGCATGGACTTATCGCTACCTCAGCTCTGCACAGTAGGCCATGTTATGGCACATATGTTCTACAGAAATTGAGGCATGGAGAAGCTGAATGACTTTTTTGTGGCTGTGCAGTTAGTAAGTGGAGGGCAGGGCTTCAGATGAACAGTCTGTTTGCTAAGCCCTCATTTGTCAGGCGCTCGGTGTGAGTCATCCTCTAATGTCTCTTTCATTGATATCATGAAATCCTGCATGGTTTGTGAGATCTGCATTTTCAAATGAAATGGCCCTGTATTTCCCAGCATGACATCAGGGATGTTGAGGTCTCATGGTCCGTGAGACTGACTAGTGACTGACCCAGCGGAGTGATGGGTCGTGATAGACTTGGGTGGGTGTTCACGGGGGACAGGGGACGTTTGGGCAAACTGGCCATTTCATCAGTGTTTCATGTCTGGCGATGGAAGGGACTGCATCAGAACTGCTCTAGGGATAAGCAGATTCATAGCTGTGTGTTCAGAGTGAAAGCCCAGGACTCATCCCAGGCTGTATCCTGGGGCTCATTCTTTGACATCATGAAAAACCAGTGACCGAGCAGTTTGACCGAGGCCTTAGGGGGAGGCATCAAATCAGCATTTGTTGAAAGCAAACCCTGTGCTCAATGGCTGGGAGATTTAATTAGTCTTTACCACAAGCCAGGGAGAAAGGTGTTGTCATGTCCATTTTACAGATGAAGAAGCCAAGGCATGGGGGAAATGAGGTTACTTGGCTTAAGTGCTCAGATCTGGGTTCAAGTTTCAGTTTGTGGGTCCACAAGACCCAGGCGTTTTGCCTTGTCCTGTAATGCTCACTTAAGAGGGCAGGAGGGTTAGCTGGGGGGCAGGGATCGCTGTGGGGAGGTCTGGGAGGCCGGGGTGGGGGGTGGGGAGCTTGGTGGTGGAGTTAGGAAGTGAGACGCTGGACCTGCAGGACGTGAGATGGCCCCGGACAGAAACGGCATAGTGGGGCCAGAGGGTCAATATCGGTCCCCCGACCATTGCCTGGGCTCCCCAGCTCCTTGTATTTGGAAACTGACTGGTTCTCCAGGGAGGGTGGCCCTCTGGTGATTGGATCGCTGCCACTTACAAAAGCATGAGGACACGTCACCCCGCAATTTAGGAGCTGCAACCAAGTCTCCTCTCGGCCAGAATGTCTCCAGAAATGTCAGACTGACCAGATGGAAAAGAGTCAGGGGGAGGCAGAGTCATGCAGCGAGGGCTCGTCAGAGCGCACGAAACAGAGAGGGAGCGCGTCCCTTGGTCCGTGTACCAATTACACACGGCATGGGGCTAATAGGAAGTAAACCAGGGCAGCATCTGTCCGTGCGGTGCTGCTCACGCCATGGACTGCTCAGCCCTGGCCGGCTACCTCCTGGCCTAGCCCCTGGAGGTAGATAAAGCGGACCGTAGTTTTGGCTCATCCAGGAATCATTTGCGAGGAGGACGTGTGCACCTCACGATCCGTCTGCATAGGCCAGGAGACTCCTTTTCTGCCCCTTCATTTCCCCTGGATGCTTGGGGTCAGCATTGTCCTTCGTGCAGGTCCTTGTGGTAGGGGCTTGGCAGAAGACTTGGAAGATGGGCTCCCTGCATGTCCCTCCTCTTGTTCTTCCAGAGCTGCTGCTGGGCCCGTGACCCATAGGGAGAGGGCACAAGGGCGCTGCTCGGGGGATGCAGCCCTGAGGGTGCAGCGTGAGAGCCAGTTCATCTGGTCCTCAGGGGGGCGCTCCTGTGATCTGTACAATCCGGGGGAGACAAGAGGGGGTGGCGGGGAGCAGGGAATCTCCCGGAAGGAAGGGAAATGGCCAGGCTCCAGGGGCTGGGACACGGGCTGGGCGCCTTCCTCTGCCTTTGCTTCACTTTCTTCCCTCAGTTTCTCGGCTGTGAGTTCTCCTGCCTTGATATCCTCTTCCAGTCTCCCCACCCCACGCTAAGAGGGCTCCATTAAGACTTTGGGAAAGTCTCGGGGTTCAGATGGGTTCTAAGGAAATGGAAATGATTGTGAGCATAAGAAAAAGTGCCCAGTCTCATCAGGAACCCAGGACACAGGGACTTAAGAGGCAGCAGGAGGCCTGGGTTTTTTTTCCTTTCCTTTTTTTTTATAGGAGGGAGGAATGTGGTCGGATACCTCCGCGCAGTCACCTTTGCTCATTGTGAGTTTTGTATCCGGCATATGACTCTCTGGGCACACCCCTGGGTATGTCTCAAGATGTAGATCATTCAACTTGGTAGTTTTCAAAATTCCAGAGCCCTGTCATACTGAGAACAGGCCTAACAGCTGCTGGTAGGTGGTCCCCAAGCACCTGCTCTGAGCTGGAAGGCAGAGTTGAAGAGCAGTCATCTCACAGTCCGGGCGGGGACACACAGGGGAGCGCGTGTGACTCAGGGTAGCATGGCTCTGCAGGCCAGCACACCTGGGCGGAACCCAGGCGTGATCCCCCCTGCTATGTGGCCTCAGCTAGGACTAGGTGGGCACCAAGCTCTGTCACAAGCTGACAGCCCAGAAACAGGAGGGGCAGAGCCCTGGGAGGGGGCTGAGGGGAAGAACTCTTGAATTCCAGCTCCACCATGCACTTCCTGAGTGACGTGGTTCCACTGACCCTGCCCCTCTGAACCTCGAATTCCTTGCCTGCGAAATGCGGCTATTTGTACAGGGTCACCATACAAGATGAATAGAGATGATGAAATGAGATAATAAAGAGGGCTTAGTACGGTGACTGGAACATGGTGTTCAAAGCATGCCCACAGAGGTGATGAAGGCTGACTAGGAGGTGTGGGGAAGGCATTCCAGGCGGTGGGTACAGTTTGAGCAGGGGACGCATCGAGCAAGTTGTCCAGGGAACATGCCCCATAAGGACGGGTGCGGTGTGAGACGGAAGTGAAGGGGCGAGAGGGCATTGGCCACCATGCTGTGGAATTCTGTTTCCTCTGACCTGGTGTCACCTGGTGGTCTTTCAGCTCCAAATCCATCCTTCTTTGCTCTACTGTGTGATAGCGGAGCTGCACCCTGTGGATATTTCTCCTTTGCCTACTGTCATGATGCGAGGCCCTGTCAACTGGGGGCACCGAGGAAAGACTTCTGTTCTTGGTCCCCATGTCTTTGCTTCATACTCCCGGGGTGTGACTGTGGGGCATTGCTGTGAGCTGTGGCTTCCACTATAGCAGAGTGCCTCCCTGCCAGTGATGTGTGGGACACCCAGTGGTGCCCATTCTCCAGTGGGAAACCAGTCAGTGGTTTTCTGTCTGCTAAGGTCTAAATGTGTCCCCCCCAAATTTATATGTAGAAGCTTAGTTTCCAAGGTGACTGTAATAAGAGGTGGGGCATGTTCCCTGGACAACTTGCTCGATGCATCCCCTGCTCAAACTCCACCTTTAGGAGGTGATTGGGTCACCATCGTGGGTAGAATTAGCGACTTTATGAAAGGGCTGGAGAGAACTGGCTAGACCCTCTTGCCCTTCCATCCCTTTTGCAGAGAAAGGACACTGTGTTTGTCCCCTTTAGAGAATGTAGTGTTTAAGGTGCCATCTTGGAAGCAAGGACCAGGCCCACCCCAGACACTGAACCTGCTAGCATCTTGTTCTTGGACTTCCCAGTCTCTAGAACTGTGAGAAATAAACTGCTATCATTTATAGATTACCCAGTCTGAGGTATTTTGTTCTAGCAACACGAATGGACTATGATACTACCCATTAGCCCTGTCCTGTGGCATACTAGCAAACTTCACCACTACCAGTGGGCCTGGGCCACACCCTCTCCCATGAGGTCTGAATACCCATCTTGGGGTACTGTGGGGTCTCTTTCCTTGGGTGCCCTGTTTCAGGCCTGGAAGTAGAGCTCGTTCTTCACATCTGCTGTTTCTGTTCTCTTTGTCTTCTGACAAAGTAGTTAACCCCCTGTCACTATTAGTTGATAATATGCAATGGAATATTATGCAGCCATAAAGAAGAACAAAATCATGAACTTCGCAGCAACGTGGATGGAATTAGAGCTTATAATACTGAGTGATCTCTCACAGAAACAAACAGCTGAGTATCACATGTTCTCACTCATAAGTGGACCTTGAACAACAACCATATTACTGTAGGAAAGGGATTGAAAGTAACGGGAAACTGTGGGGAGGGAGGTGGGTGGGATAGCTGGAATTGACGGTAGTCGGTATCCACCTGGGGAATACCTGCACAATAAGGGTACCTGCACAATGAACATTTTTATACCTAACCCTGAATTGTACCACACAATTTCAAAATAAAAATCAAAAGAGAGTAATAATAATCATAAATAATAATAATAATTTCTTAGGTTAAATTTTTCCTGGTTTGGTCTCCTGAGTGGACCCTGACTGATACACCGGGTGGTTGTGGTTTAGAGGGAAGAAAGTCAGATTTCTGAATCTGGACACTTAGGCCTCTAAGACTGTGTGACATTGGCTAATCTGCTCTCCTTCCTTGGGCATGAGTGGCTTGAACTAGGTGACCTATGAAGCCCTTTCTAGCTTTGCTCATCTGACGCTAAGGCCCAAATGGGACCCTCACATCTTTCAGAACCCACCCCCTGGTGGTACAAGGCAGGGGCCAGCCACAGCGAGGGGTCAGAGAGTCTAGGAAGGATGCTGGCCTGGAGTCACAGGGCTCAAGTCCTAGTGTGGCTCTGCTTCTGAGGTGCTGTGTGACGGCAGGCAAAGCTCTTGACCTCTCTGAGTCTCAATTTCCTCATTAGTTAAGTAAAGATCTTCACACTTACTTCACAGTTTGTGGGAGCACCAAATGTTGAAGAGAACTGAAGACTAAAAACTGCAATCACTGCTTGGAAGGGAGGCATTCATGTCAAAGAAAGCTGGTAGAGTGGAGAGGACTCAGCCAGAAATCCAAAGGGAGAGACCTGTCCCTGGATTTGCTTCCTAGGTGCTATGTGACTTGATCCCCTAGGAACATAGACTTCAGAGTCTTCATGTGCAAAACAGGACTCATAAGCTCTTCCTGCTCAAGTTCCCTCAGTGGGGAAGTAAGAAAAACAGTAGATGCTTAGTGGCTTTGAGGAGTAAGTGAACTCCTTCGTGGCTTTGAGGAGTAAGTGAACAGAGTGGT
This sequence comes from Tarsius wallacei, assembly GCA_963574415.1. Classification (NCBI taxonomy): domain Eukaryota; kingdom Metazoa; phylum Chordata; class Mammalia; order Primates; family Tarsiidae; genus Tarsius; species Tarsius wallacei. The sequence goes on along the minus strand of CAUYQG010024079.1, from coordinate 7,413 downwards.
GATGGCATGCATGGCCTGGCATACAACTGCCTAGGTCCAAATCCCTTCTGTGTGACTTCATGCTGGTCTCTCACAGTCTGAGACTCAGTTTCCCCAAATGGTAAAATGGAGGTAATGAGAATACCCACCACACAGGGCAGTCAGAATAATTAAGTGCGTTATTTAAGTTATTAATTTCCTAGGGCTGCTGTAACAGATGGCCACCAACGGGGTGGCTTAAACAACAGAAATGGGCTGGTCATAGTGGCTCACACCTGTAAGCCCAGCTATTTGGGAGGCTGAGGTGAAAGGATTGCTTGAACTCAGGAGTTTGAGACCAGCCTGGGCAACATAGTGAGGCCGTCTCTACAAAAGGAAGGAAAGAAAGAAAGGAAGGAAGGAAGGAAGGAAGGAAGGAAGGAAGGAAACTAGCGGGGTGTAGTGGCATATGCCTGTAGCCCCAGCTACTCAGGAGGATGAGGTGGAAGGGTTGCCTGAGCCCAGGAAGTTGAGGATACTATGAGCCATGATTGCCATGATCATGCCACTTTCACTCCAGCCTGGGCAACAGAGTGAGTCAATTAAAACAAACAAACAAAACAAAACATAAAAACAGAAATGAAGTCTCTCACAGTTCTGTAGACTGGAAGTACAAAATCGAGGTGTCAGCTACACTCTCTTTGAAGTCTTTTTTTTGGTCCATTTTGTGCTGCTGTAACAGAGTACTACAGACTGGGCAGTTTATAAAGAACAGACATTTATTTCTCACAGCTCTGGAGGCTGGGAAATCCAAGATCAAGGTGCTGGCATCTGGTGAGGGCCTTCTTGATATGTTCTCAAAAGGTGGAGAGTAGAATGGCAAGAGAGGATGAATGCTGAGTCCTTACATGTGGAAGATGAAGAGCAGAAGAGAGAGAAAACCAACTCCAAGCCCCCTTTATAGCAACTTTAATCCATTCATGGGCAGAGCCCTCACGACCTAAACATGACCTAAACATTCCCAGTACTGTTGTGTTGGGAATTAGGTTTCAACATGAGTCTTAGAGGGACAAAAGCATTTGAACCGCAGCAAAGCTGTAGGGTGGGACCTGCTCTATGCTTTTCTCTTAGCTTCTGGTGTTGCCGACAATGGTTGACATTCCTTGGCTTGTAGATACATCACTCTGATCTCTGCCTTGATCATGACATGACCTTCTTCTTGTGGTCTGTCTTTGCATCCCTCCTCCTCCTCCTCTTTTTCTTTGATTTTTTCTTGTGGAGATGAGATGAGGTCTTACTATGTTGCCCAAGCTGGTCTTGAACTCCTGGGCTCAAGCAATCCTCTTGCCTCAGCCTCTCAAAGTGCTGGGATTACAGGCATGAGCCACCATGCCCAGCCTCTTCTCTTCTTCTTATAAGGACACCAGTCATGTTGGATTAGCGCCAACCCTGATGACCTCATCATTTTCATTTATTTATTATAAAGATGTGGGGTACAATTCAGGGTTAGGTATACAAACATTGATTATGAGGTACCCTTGTTGATGAGGTATGCACCTCCCTCCCCTAGCAGTTTCCCTCAACTGTCAATTCCACTTCCCTCCCCTAACAGTTTCTCACTACTGTCAATCCCTTTCTTATAATATTATAATTGTTCAAGGTCTGCTTATGAGTAAAAACATATGGTACTCTGTTCTTTGTTTCTGTGATAGATCACTGAGTATGATCGACTCCAAATTAATCCAAGTTGCTGCGAAGTCCATATGTTTCTCTTTCTTTTTGGCTGCATAATATTCCATTGTGTATATGTACCATATTTTTTTTTATCCATTCCAGCTTCGATGGGCAACGTGGTTGGTTCCACATTTTTGCTATTATGAATAGAGCTGCAACAAACATGTGTGCAGGTATCTTTTTTGTAGAATGATTTGAGTTCCTCCGGGTTTATTACCAATAGGGGAATTGCTGGGTCACATGGAAGGTCAATTTCTAGTTCTTTCAAAAATCACCAGACTGTCTTCCAGAGAGGTTGCACTAGTTTGCATTCCCACCAGCAGTATAGAAGTGCTCCTTTTTCTCTGCCTCCTTGCCAGTATCTGTTGTTGTTTATTTTATTATTGATGGCCATTGTTACTGGGGTTAGGTGATACCTCAATGTGGTTTTGATTTGCATTTCTCTGATGATGAGACAGGCTAAGCACTTTTGATGACCTCATCTGCAAGAATACCATTTCCAAACAAGTCCACACTCACAGGTACTGGGGATTAGGACTTCAGCACATCTTTTTTGGAGGACACAACTCATCACAGTTGGCAAAGCACTTAGCTTGGCGTTGGTGCCCCAGTAAGTAGCCGATGAATATTAGTCATTATTATTACTTCTGAGGCTGAAGGGAGAGACAAAGTAAACAAAGTCTCTCTGCAAATGACAAAGCACCGGGCAGAACTATGGATTGCTATTGGAGTTTTCTTTTTTTTTATTTATTCAATATTTTTTATTATGATATTGCGGGGTACAGTTAAGGGTTAGGTATACAAATATGCTTCGTTCAGGCACCCTTGATGATAAGAGGTGTCTCCCCATCACCAGACAGATATTTACTACCATTAATCCCATCACCCTACCCCTCTCCCCGCCATAGTTTTCCACCACTGTCAGTCATTTTCTTATGGTAATGCGTTGGATGATCAAGGTCTACTATATGAGTGAGAACATGTGATACTCAGTTCTTTGTTTCTGTGAAAGGTCACTCAGTATTATAGACTCTAGTTCCATCCAGGTTGCTGGGAAATTAATGATTTTGTTCTTTTTTTATGGTTGCGTAGTATTCCATTGTGTATATGTACCACATTTTTTTAATCCAATCCTCTTTTGATGGATAGCATGGTTGCTTCCAGGTTCTTGCTATTGTGAACAATGCTGCGATAAACATACGTGTGCAGGTATCTTTTTTATAGAGTGATTTGAGTTCTTTAGGGTATATTCCCAGTCGGGGGATTGCGGGGTCATATGGGAGGTTGATATTTAGAGCTTTTAGGAATTGCCACACTGCTTTCCACAGAGGTTGCACTAGTTTACACTCCCACCAACAGTGTAGAAGTGTTCCCTTTTCGTCACACCCTCTCCAGCAACTGTTATTTTTTGAGTTATTGATAATTGCCATACTGACTGGAGTTAGGTGGTATCTCAGAGTGGCTTTGATTTGCATGGTGTTTTCTTTATTTGTATTAATAGGAGATGCCATCTGACCGAGGCAGAAGCCTCAGAAATCCTCAGGGAAGAGCCAACATGGTGATAATGAATAATTCTGTGTGCAGGTGTCAGCTACAGAAGACGTGCCAGGGTGGGATCATCCCTCCACGGTTGGTGACCGACTGTGGGATGAGCCGCAGATACCTGGAGCAGGGCGCAGAGTGAGCACCTGGGCAGGGCCAGCTCAGAGGAGAGCTGGGAAGAACACAGTCCCCTCCTGGACCACTCGGCTGGGCCATCTGATACCCCCTGTCGACTCGACTTCCAAAATAGGTCACAGTCTCCACCATTCCACTGCCACAGCCCTTGTCCAGGCCGCCATTGCCTCCCCACCTGGACAATCACCATAGCCTCCTCACTGGCCTCTTTTTCTCCCTTTGGCCCCTGCCCTCCATGGTCAATGCCTAACACAGCAAGCAGATTGCTCTTTTTTGTTGTTTTTGGGTCTCAGTTTGTCACCCAGGTGGAGTGCAGTGGCATGATCACAGCTCACTGCGGCCGTGAACTTCTGGGCTCAAACAAACCTCCCGTCTCAGACTCCTGAGTAGCTGGGACTACAGGTGCATGACACCAAGTCTGGCTGATTAATCTTTTTTTTTTTTTGAGAGATGAGGTTTCAATATGTTGTCCAGGCTGGTCTTGAACTGGATTCAAGTCATCCTCCCTTCTCGCAAAGTGCTGGGATGACAGGTATGAGTCACTGAACCTGGCCAGACTGCTTCTTCTTTTTCTTTTTTTTTAGTTCTCTCTGTTGCCCAGGCTGGAGTCTACTGGCACAATCACAGCTCACTGCAACCTCAACCTCCTGGGCTCAGGTGATCCCTCCACCTCTGCCTCCTGAGTAGCTGGGACTACGGGCTTGTGCCACCATGCCTGGCTGGGTTTTTTGGTAGAGATGAGATCCCATTATGTTGCCCAGGCTGGCCTCGAACTTCTGGACTCAAGCAATCCTCCTGTCTCGGCTTCCCAAGTTTCTGGGATTACAGATGTGAGCTAATGCACCTGGCCAGATTGCTCCTTTTAAGAGAAGAAATCAAATACTCATAACCGACCTAAAACCTTTAAAAGCTTCTTGTTGCACTTGGAATGCCATGGCCTAAGCGCCCCTTCTAGACCCAGGTTCTGCCCCTCTGACCTTACCTACCATCCTCTGCTCTTGCTCTCCAATCACCATCTCTCTGGTTTCTTTCAGCGCCTCTAACACACCATGCTTGATCCTGCCTCAGGACCTTTGAACTTGCTCCCTGTTGTCTCTACCCGGAAAGTCCTCCTTCGGGTCTCAGCCTGGCTTCCTCCCTGTCACCATTCATACTGATCTGTGTTCCAGGGTCTTCCCCGACTACCCTGTTTAAAGGAGCTCCCTGCTCCAGCTATCCCCCCCATTATCTTCTCTCATTTTCTTCCTAATGCTTGCCTTGATCTGAAATTATCTTGTATTTTATGTATCTCCTTGTGTGTCTGTTTTTCATACTAGAGCCCAACAGGCTCTAAGAGGCCAGGAATGATGAGTATCTTGTTCACGGCCATACGTTCAGTGCCAAGAACAGAGTGTGGAAAGTAGTGGGAGCTTAGCCCTATGTGTTGCAGGAACGGGAAACAGCTCTGGGACCAACAGGACCCGGCGTGTGTGGGAAAGGCACCAGGGAGCCCAGCCGGAGTCCTCTGCATCACTGGCAACTTGGTCCCCAGTTTTGATGAACGAGCCTGTCTTGTGAAACCCAGCCCTCACCGTCCCAGCTTGTTCATCCAACATACTGAGCACCTACAATGTGGCCCATGCTACAACAGGTGTTAGAGGGGCAGATTTCAAAAGCATGGCTGCCCCGACAAGACATCTACCCAGACTGGAATGAGAGGAAAACAGGGAAGGCTTCCTGGAGGAGAGGGTACCTCACCTTGCATCTTAAAGCCAGACCGACAGTGTGTGGCCACCAGTCAGCAGCGTAGGGGGACAGAGAAGGCAGAATAACACTCATGGTGGTCACGGGCTCAACATTGTCCGGCATTGATAAAGCACCCGGCGGGGATGATCTCACCCGTGCACCTGGTAACCCTGGAGGCAGGTGCTTTTACCGTCCCTCTGCGGCAGAGAAGGGAACTGACCCAGAGACGGGTGTCAGTATGTCTGTGTGGGGATCAGGTTCCATGTGGGCGTCTGCACTCTCTGGCTGGTCCACTTGCCTCCTGCCAGTGGGCACACCAGGAGATGGCCTGATGCCAGGCCTACACTCCTGCGGGGCCCCGCCCTCCTCCTACGAGGGCCGCCCGATTCAGGGATTACCAAGGTCTTCCTGGCTGCGAGAGCCTGGTTTCTGGGCCTCTTGGATGCTTGATTCTCCAAACCTTGGCTTTCCCTAGATTCGGGCAGTTCTGCCCCGGACCCTCCTTGAGCTTTACTCGGGACGCTTCTGGCGCAAGTGAGGGAAGCTCCAACCCGACCTGCCTTAAACACGGAACTGGATCATCTCCGGGAGCAGGCGGGGAGTCCTGCATCTCCCCACCCCCTGCAGCTACTTGCTGCATTCCAGGGCCCATGTGTTTCCTTCCTCACTAGACAGAGAGAGCGCTGCTGAGATTGCCCACCAAGGTCCTCGAGCCCAAGGACATGGGAGTGATGGAGGACCCTGGAGATTCAGGGCCCCAGGGAACACCCCTCACTGGTGCACACAGCTTGAGACCTCCAGGCTGAAGCCCACACACAGCTGCCAGGAGAAGTCACAATGCTGGGTCAGGACAGTGAAGCAGATAACATGCCCTGCAAAGAACACTGCCCGGCGGCAGCATCTCCACAATGAACAGACACCAGCTCTGGCCTTGAGTTCCAACGAACTCCCATCTCCAAGCAGCTTCTGTGACCTTACCCTTTTGCCAATAAGAGCTTCCTTTTATGCGCCCCCAGTCCCACCCGCGTTCAGAGGTATATGTGGCTTGTCATAGCTGTGTATCTCGAGCTATGATCCTCTTTTCTAATTCCCAAATAAGTTCAACCTGTCTGGAAATACTTTTTCTCCAATTTTAAAATAATTTTCCTTCCATTCTATGTTTTAAAAATTTATTTGTTTTTGATAGAGCTGTGAGTTACAAGTGAGGATTAACTACATAAGCAGGCTGCAAGCAGGTGAAGTTTGGGCTTCTAACTGGCCCTCACTCCCCCTGGTGATGACCCCAGTACTTTTTGTGTTGCCATGTGCTCCCTACCCTTCTCCCTTCCTCCCTCCTCTGGCAGTGCCGGGTGACTGCTGATCCCTCCCTTGTGCTCATGTGACAAGTGTTCAGGGCCCACTTATGAGTGAGAACATGCATATTCAGTTCTTTGTTTCTGAGATAGTTCACTTAGTATGACGGTCTCCAACTGCATCCAGGTTGCTGTGAAATCCATGCTTTTGTTCTTCTTCATGGCTGCGTAATACTCCATCATGTATATGTACCACATTTTCTTTATCAGGTCCACTTTTGATAGGCAGCAGGGTTGGTTCCATGTTTTTGCTATTGTTAATAGTATGGCATTAATGTACAGGTGTCTTTTTGGTAGAATGATTTATCTTCCTCTAGGTATATTCCCAGGAGAGGGATTGCTGGATAGTATGGAAGATCAGCTTCTAGTTCTTTTAGGAATCACCACTCTGCTTACACTCCCACCAACAGTGTAGAAGTGTTCCCTTTCTCCATACCTGAGCCAGCATCTGTTTTTTGATTTATTGATAGCCATCCTTACTGGAGTTAGGCGGTATCTCATTGTAGTTTTGACTTGCATTTCTGATGATTAGTGAGGCAGAGAATTTTTTTTTTTTTTGAGTTGGAGTCTCACTCTGTCGCCCAGACTGGAGTGCAGTGGCCGCTCCTGGCCACCGCAGCCTCCACCTGCTGGGTTCAGGAGATCCTTCTGCCTCAGCCTTCCGAGTAGCTGGAACTACAGGCACGCGCTACCATGCCCGGCTAATTTTTTGATTTATTGTAGAGATGAGGTCTCACCAAGTTGCCCAGGCGGGTCTCGAACCCGCGGGCTCAGGCAATCCACTCACCTCAGCCTCCCAAGGCGCAGGATTACAGGTGGAGCCACCGAGCCCGGCTTCATTTAAGTTTTCAAGTTTGTTTCCATACAGGTAGACATAGTAATCTCTGATACTTTTTTGTATTTCTTTGTGATCAGTTGTATCTTGATCTTTTGCATTTCTGACTGTGTTTGCTTGGGCATTTTCTTT